>JAVGVS010000744.1:0-82500 GCA_032718565.1 Distichodus sexfasciatus
CTCCGTTGCGACAAGTGACTGGTTTTGCCGTGGAGGGTCACAAATAGCTCTGATGTTTGATATGGTGTTATGTATATATTTGTATATATTTGTCAGATGAGTTTATTCTGTCTTTCTGGGGAGAGCCAGGTCCTCACAACACACAGACATGACGAGATTACTCCCCCTCACCGTGCCCCTGCCCCCTCACGCCGCTCCCATCAAACCTCAGCGCCCTTTAACATGCTAATGCTAGGGCTAGGGCTCATTTGCGAGGCAAAAGCCGGGTTTGAAGCCGAGGTCGGTCCTCGTGGCGCGCGGCTTCGTTTACGGTGAGGATCCGGAGCTCCGCAGCCGCGCCATAAAGGATCAAAAACAAACCGGGAGACAATGGAGCCGCTTTGTGCGGCGGATCAAAGGAGGGAGTGGGGTCTAAAGAGCGGCGGCCGGGCGAGGGCGAGGGCGGGGAAAGGGGGGCAAACAAACACAGCGCCTCTCGCAGGCCGGGCCGTTGCGCGGCGGTGTTGCCGTTGGCAGCGAGGCCCGGTTTGAACAGCTGTGCTAACACGGGGAGAATTCGGGACCCCGAGAAAACCCCCCAATCCGCAAACGCCACATGAAAGGGAGCCGGCTCACGTCACCTGAGAGGGGCGTCGGCTCTCTGGGGCGGCCACGGGTTCCACATCACACACACCGCACACACATATACCAGCTCCGCGACTAGTTTTTAGGGATGTATGGCGTATCGAGCGTATCAAGGCGTAAATCCCAATTTTCATCACCACACGATATTATGTGGCTTCAGTGCAGGCGAGTAGAGGTTAGAAAGTCTGCTACGATACGATTTCCATTCAGCTCAGGAGCCGATATCGATACGAGAGAATGTCACACGCTGATTTACCACCATCAAAACACATCATAAAACACAAATCAAACATCGTGGCATTTTTATTCCTCAGACATTTAGATGAACAGTTATGTTTTAATAAAGCAGACCTGCTGTTCAACACAGAGTGACGGTACAATACGCATGATGCAGTGATAATGTCATCATTTTGGACCGATACCACGTTCTCGTTGATCGCTGCATCAATGTGTCGATGTAGACTGATGTATCGTAACAGCTCTAGCTGATTCTCGGTAAAATTCCAAGATACCAACAATCGATAACACTTTAGTGCTGCACCAATCAGAGAATCTTACAATTCCGTTTGATTCAATTCCCATTTTTGGGCTCACGATTTGATTCAAAGTCGATTCACGATTCATAAGCGATTCACAATTCAATACACAGATAAATTATCCTCCAGATTGCAGTTCTGAGTTACTTTTCACATATATGACCCTCCACGGCAAAACCAGTCACTTGTCGCAACGGAGGTTTCTGAGAAAAACGAGCGTTTATGTTGTGTGGGGTAAAATGGTGGATTTTTTGTTTTTAGTGTTTTGAAACAGTGGAAGGTCTATACTGTACTGCTGTGAATAAATCTGGCTTAAAAACTTACCCTTTCCATCCTAAAAACGTGACTTTCTTGAGGTGAGGAATTCAATTCCAGCAGAATGGTAAAGGTTTCTGTTCTGACCGCTCTACTTCAATATTTACGCTAAATCCACTGGTTGATCACACTGAAGCAAATGTAGTTGCTAAATGTACTGCACAAACCGCTCTGTCCAGGATTTCAGGTCTTTTTTGAGATTGTTGCATCCTAAAACGCCTGATTTTACAGCAAACTCTTTACAGATGTATGGAACACACACACACACACACACGTCTAGACACGCCACCACATTAATGAGAGATAGCATGCAGATTTAACTGCTGTGATTTAACTAAAGAGCCCCGCTGCCCAGACATCTAACCTCTACAACACACACACACACACACACACACGCTGGAGCAGGAACGTGGGGGAAACTGTGTGTTTTTAGACACTGACTAGCAGCATTGCTATTCTACAGACTCACCGCTGGTTTCCTGCCTGATTTTTCTCCGTGTGCTGCAGGACGAGAGGTGACTGATGTCTGTACGTGTCGCTCTGCTGTAAATGATCAGCTCATTAAAGGGACGGTGATTGGGGTTTGGAGTAAAATACCTTTAGTGTTTATCACAAAATAATGCGGCTCTAATAAAACGCACAAAGCTGCTTCTCATTCCGGCTCCTCATGGCTAACACGCTTTCCCACTATTTTGGGGATTTTTGGGAAATACAACTTTCTGGAATTTCTTTTGATGTTTCTGATCAACCAAATTAGCCTTTTCTCAAAGACGGGATATTACGGCTGATTCGGGCAGTAAATTCAAATCCGGTAAACGTACCCACTGAGGTAGTGCTCCCTGGTGCTGACCGTGTCAGCTGCCCCCTGCTCCTTCAGGGAGGGGTGAAACGCAGGGCTCACATGTGCTTGTAGTGCAGTGTGTGCTGTGCTGTGTTCACAATGAAATAATAACTCACTTTCATGTTACGGACGAACAAAACAGATAGTAATTAATATGGCATCATGATAAATATGTGTTAAATCCACTGCCTCATATGACCGTCACTGGACCTGATAACACTATAAACACAATGTACGCTTGTGTGAAATCACAGAATTGATCTAGTCATTTTGGGAAGAGACGTCCCCTCGTTACAATAAACATGGAAGTCAATTTGTAAACTCTAGTTCCAACCTGTCCAGGATCCTCCTCCCTAACCCCCAGACCACACCTCATAAAAATGACATGTTTGGGGCAGAGTTTTTCCAGAACAAGTCACCACAAGTCTGCCATTATCAGTCACTAGTGGCAAATGGTTCTGTAAGTGATTTACCAAAACAATGAGCCAGTAATGACACACTCGTAGTGGACGTTTGGTGAGAGATTTGCCAGGTGCAGGAGTTTTTCACAAAGTTTGCTAAACGTCCACCACAAGTTTCCACAAACCTGATTCACATGTGAAAATATAACAACTGACAACTGTTGTGTTGATCTGCAGTGAGCTGGATGTAGAGGTTGAACCTTCACCGGGCTCACAATTCAATTCCATCATCATTATCACACCAACGACTCGATTTGATGCCATATCTCCAAACGTCGCGGTGCATCCCATCACGTGTTCTACATGACTTCATATCGCACGCAGACTGGGCAGCCATGTTTTACCTGCATGTTCTTTTGCACTACAATTTTTATGCCACAGCCAGAAAATTGTCATTATGATATAATCCAGAGTAGGGCTGCAACAAATGACTATTTTTGTAATTGAGTAATCTATCGATTATTTTATTGATTAATCAAATTTTTAAAAATGATAATACATTTGTTATTAGGCTTATTGTAGTGTGAGTAGAAGTTAGTCACATACGCTTTATGTTATTGTATTCAATTGAAAATGAAGAAACATGAAGTTCAAGGGTCATTTTGAACCAATTTGACCAATAAAATGAGTTTACGCCTCGGAGCCGCGTCACAATAAAGGGTTCAGCGCGTTCCGGAACGAACTATGAAAAAAGAAAAAAAAAAAAAAAAAAATCGATGGGAAAATCATAATAAATGTCTGTATTGTTGGTAGAACGCTGGTTGTTGTGGTTATTTATCAGATAAATTACGCGTTTTGTCTGTAATAAAGGGGACGTTTTGACGGAAACGGAGCGTTTTAGCGAGTAATGGCGCTTACAAACAGCGTGCGTGTTTACATCGCAAAAAATGTCATTTACGTGTTTTTATGCATTTACTTCTCTTTTGTGCACGAAATATCTCACAAATACGTTCACATACAGACGGATCTATTCTCGCCTTGATCGCGCCACTGAAAATATTGTGCGTCATTAATAAGCGTCTGTGTGAAACACAAGCGGCACATGCTGTAGCGATTTAAATTAATTAAACGAAGCTTCGATTCTAGAAAAACTGCCTCGACCATTTTTGTATTCGAATTATTCGAGTTATTAAAATGTTGGTTTCAGCTCTAATCCAGACATTTCAACTGCTTCAGTCCCCAGGACCACCACTCACAGTGAGCAGTACCCTGCATTTACATTAGTTTTTTGATATTTCCATTAAATTGATTATTCATGAAGATGAATCGACAAATCGTCTGGAAATGTTCTGTAAAATAAATATAAGGAAATACTTTTTAAAAAAGTGATGTCAGTAGTGAAACTGGACTTGATGTCATGGACAACCTGCAATGCTGCTGTGGACCACCAGGGGGCTGTCAGGTGCATAAAAACAATATAAGTCATTACGGTCTGCCGCCGCATCGATGCAGAATCGTCCACGTCAGCGTCGTGATGTATCGATTACGTGATGAATTTCTACAGCCCTAGCCGGGGCAGCCATGATGACCTCCCACACGCTCCACTGAGTCCCCGTCTTAAATCACGTCCTTCTGATTTCCCACTTCCCTCCTCGCGGCTCCATAAAACACAGTAAAACACACACGTCTCCTCATAACCCCGACGCTGAGCCGCCGCACCGCGTGTGCAGTCCTCATGAAACCTGCAGAACGTGTTTTATGAAACGAGCGTGTTGCTCTATCAGCACACACACACGCACACACACACACACGCGGGGTGCAAGATGCCGTCCTCGCTCTCCAAACACAACAGCGTGCCCAGGCCAGCGTGTAGCCAGTAAGAGGAGCGCCGGGCATCAGGCGGGCACGGCATTCCTACCTCCTCACGTCAACAGGGCTGCAGCAGGTTTATGGGAGCGAGGGGGAAACACTGCTGACCTCACACTGGACCACTCTCTCCAGGAGCCGCTCTTTTCATACGGGACGTGCGGTCAGGGAGAGTTGGGTCACTGCAGGTACCGGTGGGTGGAGCACACCGTTAATCCCAACGGGCAGTTGATAGCGTAACATTGATTGCTGAGGTTTTGTAGCTGTGACAAGAAAACTGGACGAGTAGAAAGACTTGATTATGATGCACTGAAGTGAACGGAGAAAGAAGGAGGGATGATAAAAGTGTGAGGAAGACGAGTGTGGGTGGGAACAGATTGAGGTGTGTGTTCAGTGAGGTGGTCTGAGGTGGCGTAGGAGCCGTGTTGACTGCCGGGTGAAAACGAAGCTTTCCAGTCGCAAATCTACTCTTAATGGGAGAAATAAATGACAGGAATAAAGGATGAAAGAGACGAGTGCAGGTCGCTACGGTTACAGATATGTGAAGAGGCACATGAGCCCTCAAATCATCACAGTTGGCGGCTTTGTGTAGAACGGCAGCCGTGCAGAACTCACGAAGGAGCGCACGTATCAAAAACGTGTATAACACCCGCTGCTATGGACCACATGCTTTAGAGCTGGAACAACGTTTCTAGCACAAACACTATAGCAGCAGCGGTCAGAAAGAGTGTGTGGAATAAAAATCAGATAACAACATATGAGGGGCGGACGATATGGGAATCACTGGCCGAAGCCGATGTCTGATATTTTCATCTGCCGAGTAACATATCAACTGGGAATATCAGGCAAATCCAAGCATCGATGCCGATACAGATGACTTTTAAAAAGCAGTTATCGGCCGATTCCAATACGATCGTGCATCACTACAGCACAATATATGATTTCTCACCGCAGTCTCATAAATATCACTAACTTTAATTCTGCAAGCGCATATCACAGCAGCCAGTTCTCCAGGATTTCACGGGGCTTTTCTGAGATTGTTGCGTGATTTTGCAGCAGCTTTTCTAAAACCTTGCGATGAAACTTGTGTTTTAGTTGTAATAAAGTTGCAGGAGCAAGTCAACGTTGCAGAAGTTAGTGCTTTTCTCTCCCTTTGTAAGGATTCTTTAACAATGAATTAAAATGAAGGAACAAAACCACTATTATTGTTATTAACCATTAATCATTTGGTTCTTTTTGAAGGTAAATGTGAGGCGTTTTTCCTGCGTCTTCCAAACGTAACAAGGAAGTGAGTTCGCTGACGTATGACAACGTTTTGCGGGAAATGACAATGATTGGTCAAAATTTGCGGAAATGTTGCAGTAATTGGTGGAATTTGACTGGAGGGTCTTACACACACACACATTCACACACTGTTCATCTTTCCACTACATGCCATCTTTCTCTCCCTCTTTCTTTCTCTCCACCTCGTTCTCTCTTTCTTTGGGTCTCTCTCTCTCTCCACACGGCTGTCTTCACGCCGGTGAACTCTACTTCCAGTTTGTCCTCTGGAGTCTACTCCCTCGTTCCTGCCTCCTCTCTTCCTCCCAGTGCTTCCTGCTCTTTAATGGAAGTGAGTCTCTCCATCTCTCCTGTGAGTTCCCTCGTTCTCCTGAACGCTAAAACATGTGTCGTATCCCTCCGTCTCATGCACATGTAGGAGGAAAACTCCTCCGTGACCTCTGACCCTCCTCATCCCCCTCTCTCGCTCTCTCTCTCTCTCAGCCCTGTCTTCACAAGCTTTTTATATCCATACCGTCCTCTCCCTCTCCATCATTCCGTCGATCCCTCTCTTTCCCACTTCCTCTCATTCTCTCAACTTCATTCTTCTCTCTCGTTCCCTCTCTTTTTTGATCTCTCAGGTTCTCCGTCTTCCTCTCCTTCTGGGCCGTGTGGTTTTCTGAAGCGCGGCGGCTCTGCCAGTGCTGCGGTGAGCTCATCGTGTTGGGAGGAGGAATAAAGCGGGGTTTGAGATTAAGACCTTCTGGAGGGGCCGGGTTTTGGTGGGTTTTTGGCTCCGGGGCCAGGAGGAGGAGGAGGAGGAGGAGACGACAGGCCGGTTTGGAAGAAGCGACTCTTGCGAAACACACTTTCTGGCACTCTCTCGCTCTTTCCCACAGCTGATCTGACCGAGCGGCACTTCACTCCGACACATTTAACAGGCCGCAGATAAACGGTGGAGGAGGAGACGACGACTCGGTCTGATCAACGCTGTCATCACAAATATATACAGTCAAACAAACAGATCAGCAGATTATTAACAGCAGCTCCGCTTGCAGGAGGGACGTCGCTAAACGAGACCAGCCTTGTGGTCTGTAGCTGTCCTCACTGTAATCACTTCTCCTCATGGGGACCGTCCAGTGTCCGCACAGAGCCATAACAAAGGATGGAAGTGTTTTTGGGGGACAGCCAGGTCCTCACAATCCCCAACACGCATGAACACACTCACACATGCTGCAAACCCGGCTGCCGTCCACCCTCCTCACCACTAGGGACTCTCATGACCACATGAACGGGGGGACTGCGTGCTTCCGGTTGGTCAACGTGTTTAAGGACGGTGTCGTTCCTCCTTTGTGAAGCGTTACTATCTTGCTGCATACCGAGCCATCTTGAGATGCTGTACTGACCCGCCTGTACTCCTTGACCTCGCTCGTTGCCGGTTCTTTGACGACTGATGAGCCGGTGTGTGTAGTGTTTGGATTATTAACAGACTGCGTTATCTGTCTCTTCTCGGAGGAATTGGAACGCCGGTGCTGGACACCTTTTCCACTTGAACACTGTGACTGATTAAAGGGCGAGTGATTTGTTATATCACACCACCTCGCTGCTGACTTACAACCCACCTGACATCTGGAGTCACTTTCACAGTGTTTGTGGTATTACAGCACTAATAAGAAGATGAAGCGTAGGTAACAGTAGGAGTGGACGGTATAAACGGTATAAAAGGTATTCCATATAAATTTGGCCAACGATAGAGATTGTGATCATACCAACATACCGCTGAAATCTCCGCTCCTCGCCCGCGAAAATGACGTAATCAAGTCCAAAACCACACCACGAGGCATTTGTTTTCGTAAAATGGAGAGAGTGTGTACGGCAGAGCAGCTCGTTAAGAAGACCGGTGCAACGTCCATAATCTGGACATGGTTTGGATTTAGGGTCTCGGATACTGAGCAGAAAAACATAATCTGCAAAATATACGCTGCTGAATATGAGAGAAGCCAAAGAATGCGCCATTACTGCCGCTCGCCACGCCACGTCCGATCGACGGATTTGACCAGAAACCTCCTTTTTATTTAATGGCAGAAATGATTAAAGATTCTTTATTTGCCACATGCTTAGTTCTACAGGCATAATGTGCTGAAATCAACACCTGGCTCCCTCGTGACACTGTGCAGGTCATTGTAAATAAAAGTAGGAAATTTGAGAAAGTAAATAAATAAAGCTAAGAACTAAATAAAAACATGAATGTAAAATATTTACATTTATATATTACATTTGAATGAAAGTTAAATGATACGGACATTGGGCCACTTTCACCTTGTGCAATTTTTTTACATTTTTTGGTCTAAAAAAAAGTTAAGACATTTAAATAATATATTTTTACACGGCTGTAGAACTGAAGAAAACTCAATGAGCTAATGTTTTACACAAACAAGGAAAGAATTGTTACTTTAAAGTAACAGTTATATTGAAATTTACACATCTAATTATATACCGCAATATATACCGTCTATCGCCTAGGGCTCAAAATGTACCGTAACATGATGTTTTTGCCATATCACACAGCCCTAGGTAGCAGGAGCGGCTTCAGAGCGCTGGGAGCAAGTAGCAATCACTAGTGACTAGAACTGAAAAGAACCCCGTCCTGTTCCACTTCTCCACCTGAAGCTACAAGTGTAAAAGCCTCATGCTGCTGAGCCCGTTCTCACCAGGGACGCACCGGTCCGGCTCCGATAACGCTCTGATAACGGCTCAAACAGCTGGACCGGGTATCAGCGGCATCGGGCCGATACGTTCAAATAGATTGCAGTTTTTTCTATCTTTGCGTATGCGTCAGTAAATGACACAACTGTGCTTAAAGGAATCGTGTTTGAGATGTTAATCTAATAATAAACAATTTAGCAGGATTTAAGTCAAGTATTTCCTTAAGCAGAACAGAATAATCTCAGTCTCCTCCTCACAGAGAAATACACAACGTATTAGTTAAACACTGCTACCAGATCAGGACTCGGGATCGGCACGTACGCAAGCACAAGCATCAGCATCGCACCGGAACTGAAAAAGTTGGATCAGTGCATTCCCAGCTCTCACACTGCAGCTCGACGTGTGTGTGTGTGTGTGTGTGTGTGTGTGTGAGGGCAGCAGAGTTGTTAAGACATGCCTGTGGAAAATGACCGTGTTGGTGGAGATTAGAGACGCTGTTTGAACACCTCTATTACTTCATCCTTTGTTTCATGCCCCGACTCTGGTCTGACCCGAAGTTCGGCCAGGCGGACGAGCGGCTCAGATCCGGGTGGCTTCCGGGTCAGAGTCGGCTCGTTTCTGAGGTCGCGGGGGAAACAGAGCACGACCGAGCTTCTTCCTCTGGCTCTCCTCGGTCTAAATGAGGAGTTGGGGTCCAAAATGAGTCTAAACTGACGTCCAGAGCCTCTAATCCGCATGATCTTACCCACGTCGGCTTGAGGTTTTGTTAATACATATCAAAATCATTCTGCTCCCACTTTCCCCAGTGTGCGTTAGTGTAGTGTCTTGTTAAAAACATACTAGTGTGTGTGTTGTCACGTGACTATGCCCTGTCCAGTCTGCACTACGTGTGTGTGTGTGTTTCCTTCACATATTTTACAATCACAAAGATACACACTTTTATTAAAATAAATAATTGTGTTCTTAATGTTCTAGGAGCATTTTCATTTGATTAAAACCTTTGCTGAACATTTCAGTCACCTTTTACACTCTTTACTCCACTACATTATGTATAATCTGTGGCTCCCTCTCGCGTATGAGTGTGTAAAAGTGCAGCAGGTCAACATGAAGAAGTGAGCAGCGTGTGTGTGCTTAGAGCCCGTTGTGATCTGTGTTGGCTGCCTGTGTTGAATGCAGCTCTCCAGCTTTTCACCTCAACCAGAAATAATCACATTCACACATCGCCAGATCTCAAGGCACGACATCGTCTCATCACACACCTAGTAATAAATAGGGATGCAAGATA
Source organism: Distichodus sexfasciatus (assembly GCA_032718565.1). NCBI lineage: Eukaryota > Metazoa > Chordata > Actinopteri > Characiformes > Distichodontidae > Distichodus > Distichodus sexfasciatus. The sequence goes on from JAVGVS010000744.1 coordinate 9,835, forward strand.
ATCTCAGAATCATATCAGAATCAGCTGATCATTTCCTAGATTCACCCGATATTTCCAGCTGATATTTGCTGCTGCATTTACTGTCCGTGTGAAAGGTAGCGCTTGTGTCCGGCATGTCCAGAGTCCGAGGTGGGATTTTATACGGCCCGCGCCTTCTGTCTTAAAATGTCTGGTGTTATTTTGTGGTAAAATTCTGATCACGCAGTGGAACGTTCACCAGCAACATCTCTGGTCTTTACGCTCAACTCTGCTGCACACGTGAAACATGTTTAACTACTAAACTGTGTGTTTGCTTCACTTAGTGAATGTGAGCTCACACATGGGCCGTGTCCCGAGCCGTGTACTACTGCACTTAATAGTATGGTAGGTAAGCTGCTCTTATCATACTCTTCTATGTGGTAGTATGCATCTCAGGAAGTAGCCGGGGTTGTAGCTTAACGGCTCTCTACACACTAGGTAGTGCACAGTGTCAGATGTGCCCTATTTGACTTGTTACTATAATTTTTCTTAAAATGTTGTGCACTACGCTGGAGATGCTCCGTCCTCGCTCCACTCTGCTTTCACACTCACTTGACTTGGTGCTGTGTTAGAAATGTCATAGTTCTGAGAGCACAGTGAAACTTTGGTGAACAAAATATTTTGTCTTTACACGAGATATTAACATGAAACCTGTTGGATAGCAACATCGGCTAATAACTCGCTTATTGAGCATCTCTAGTAGTAAATCACTGCACTTTTACTTTAGCTTGATGAGCTACATTTGAGGCTTTTGTATTTGCTGTGGTTTCAGTGTGAGGTGAACCTCAGATCAGCAGTAATATTTAATCACTCTACATGGCTGTCCTTAGTCTCACAGTGGAGTGGAGGATATGAGTCAACTTTATTTGTAAGACGTGACAATCCATCACTCCTCCATCACTCCTCCATCACTCCTTCTCCTGCTGTCTGTCTACAGCTTTCACCAGATGCTCTTATCTCACAGCTCCTTATATTCCTTCATGACAGAGACCTGCTGCTGTTGAGGGGCTTTATTCAGGAGAACAACTGATGGAGTATCTCTCTCTCTCTTTCCCTCTCCCCGTTTTTCTCAGTTTTGTACTCCCTAACCCTTCCTTCCCTCCTCCTCCTCCTCCTCATGTTGGCAACAAGAATCAGGAGTCAGCCCAGCTCTCCTCACCTCTGACCCCTGACCGCTCTCAGCTGCCCCTTACCGAAAAAGGCTCGCCGCTCGAGGCCTTGGCTTCCTCCTCATCCTGAGCTTAATCTGCTTACGGTCAAACAGCGCTGCCCAAACCCGGGCACACACGGCCTGGCACACGGTCAGGGGGAAAACTGGGGAGTGTAGAGGGTAAAAGAGTCACACACACACACAGCCAGCCTGTCAGATCAGGGACGAGTCCAGCTCACCTTTCAGTTTTTAAAACCAAATTCAATCCATTTCCCCCCTCTGGTTTTCAGGGCATTAAACTATCTGCTTACACGGCTGACTGCATCGCCGTAATGGAGCGAGGAGCGTCCCGTCTGCAGGGGCCATCGGAGCGCTTTAGTCCTGTTTTAAATCAACACGCTTCTCAAATCATACCAACAGCAAATCTGGCTCTAATAATAGCAAACAAACCACTCACAAGCCGCTCTCTCCTGAGTCAGACGTCGAGCAGGTGAGGGTTAAACTCGTCCCAGTATCAGCACTTACTTTTACCACGGTTATAGGGGTTTTCATCATTTTTCAAACTGCTCTTATCTTCAGCAACTTCCATTAAACTTGGGATTAAGGGTAGGGTTGCACGATATGGGAATTACTGGTCGAAGCCGATATCCGATATTTTTCCTGTTTATATCTGCCGTTCCGCAGGCGAGTCGAGTGTGTAAAGATATTTTTGCTCGTCAAAGTGCCAGTGCGCGCTCAGAATTTTGGCACAATAATAACACCATAACTCTGACGTTTCTAACACAGCACCGAGTCAAGTGAGTGTGAAAGCAGAGTGGAGCGAGGACGGAGCATTCCCAGCGTAGTGCACAACATCTGGTACATGTAGTGTCCCAAGTCAAATAGGGCGCGTGTGCCTCTCCATGTGCACTACCTAGTGTGTAGAGAGCCGTTAAGCTACAATCGCAGCTACTGTATTTCCTGAGATGCATACTACTGCGGACCACTAGGGGGCAAACCCCTGATATGATGGATTATGGTCTTCATCACGACGCATCGATTATGTGATTAATTTCAACACCGCTACCAGATACTGTAGCCCCATTAGCAGAGTTATCTATGATCAGAGCCTGATCTCTCCCCCTCTACACACACACACACACACACACGCAGAGTGAGGCTGCTCTCAGACCGACGCTTTAATCACAACACACACCTGGCTGATGCATTATCTCTGTAAAGAGACATCCTGCTGCCCCATGCTTACTGCACCTGTGGGACACACTGCCTAATAGCACACGCCACCTTTGTCCTGCCTGCTCTGTGTGTGTGTGTGTGTGTGTGTGTGTGTGTGTGTGTGTGTGTGTAATCTCAGTTCCAGATCTCTCCTGATCTGTTACTCTCATAGGAAACACTGATGTTGAACACTAACACAGGGGTAGGACTGCAGTATCAGACTAAACTCCCCCTCACTCACTAAAACAGGGCTTTAAGGACAATGTTAAAGCCACACACACACACTAACCTCTTGTGGATGTTCCACAGACATAATGATGACTAGTTAAAACAGCTCCTAAACCCTAATCTTAACCTAAAGCTCAGTACTCAACATGAAAATGTCAGTGTCTGCTCTTTCACTTTCCTTACAGATACAACAAAGGCAGCTGGTCGTGAGACGGTCAGAGAGCTGGCCTCGCGATTGGAAGGTCACCAGTTGAAGTCCTGGACTGGCGACGGTATGACTGAGGGACTGGTGTGAAGGTACCGTCCTCGAGCCCTGCTCCCTGGGTGTTGACTGGCAGATGCAGAGCTGCCATGTGGTTGTGGTGCACTGTGTGCTGTGTTCACTATGATTCTTGTTTAGTGAGTATTCAACATGCATATCTTCTTGCTCTCTAATTCCTCAACTGTCATTTCCAACACCAAAGCACAAAACATCTGACTGTGAAGTGCTCCATCTCAGCAGGCGTGGCCCCTTCACATCCGCACATCGTTACGTGACTCCAGATCAACACCGTTTGCTACTGTTTACAACAGCATTGTCACAAAGCGCCTTAGCTGTAATTCTTTTACTGAGTGCCTTAATGTCTGCTTTACTCTCTTGTTACCTGTTTATCTCTTCTATTTGGATCGGTTCGCTCCCTTGTTCACACCTGGTCCTTATTTAGACAGCAACATCATGAGCATTTTCACCTGTATGTACATTTCCCCCAGTGTGTTAAAAGGTATTCAAATTTCCCTCAGCGTCAGTGCAGTTCTCTCTTAAGACGAGTCGTGAGTGCAGGTGGAGTGAGGTGTGGGGAGTGAGGTGTGAGGAGTGAAGTGTGAGGAGTGAGGAGTGAAGTGTGAAGTGTGAGGAGTGAGGGGTGAGGGGTGAGGTGTGGGGAGTGAGGTGTGAGGTGTGAGGAGTGAGGTGTGAAGTGTGAGGAGTGAGGAATAAGGAGTGAGGTGTGAGGTGTGGGGAGCGAGGTGTGAGGAGTGAGGTGTGAGGAGCGAGGTGCAGCGTAAGGTCCAGCAGGGTCGAGAGCTCAGACAGAGTGAAGCCATCATCTCACCGTTCTGCTCGTCCAGCTCGTTCCCGATCTCCTGACCCATACGCTTCTGCCTGCTGATCACCACGGCAAGAGCGTCCAGACCTGCGTCCTGAGCTACAAAGAGAGAGGAGAGAAAGATTCACATTTATCCAGACTGACTTCCATCTCCTCATGACAGGGTTAGACTCCCTGCAGCAACGTGGGCTTAAGGGTCTTACTCAGGGACACAGATAGATAGAGAGAGAGAGAGAGAGAGAGAGACAGAGGGAGAGAGAGAGAGAGAGAGGGAGAGAGAGAGAGAGAGACAGACAGTGAGGGGGAGAGAGAGAGAGAGAGAGAGAGAGAGAGAGAAAGAGAAAGAGACAGACAGACAGTGAGGGGAGAGAGAGAGAAGAGAGAGGATAGAAAGAGCAAGGAGACAGACAGTGAGGGGAGGGGGGAGAGAGAGAGAGAGAAAGAGAGCAGACAGACAGTGAGGGGAGAGAGAGAGAGAGAGAGAGAGAGAGAGGGAGAGAAAGAGACAGACAGACAGTGAGGGAGGAGAGAGAGAGAGAGAGGACAGAAAAGAGACAGACAGACAGACAGTGAGGAGGAGAGAGAGAGAGAGAGAGAGAGAGAGAGGGGAGGGAGAGAGAGAGAGAGAGAGAGGGGGGGAGGGAGAGAGAGAGGTAGAGAGGAGGAGGGAGGGGAGGCATTCCTGGAACCCCAGCATGCAGTGGCAGTGAGAGATTAATCAGAATGTGTGGTGTGTGGACGTGAGCCACGACTGTACCTCATCAAGGAATGTGACTGTAAGCTGTTTCTTGTGTAAAATCTCTGTTACTTCTGATGTGTGTGTGATATGATTGTGTGTATTGTGCATGGTACTGTCTGTGTGTGTGTGTAAGTAGTATCTCTAAATTCTGTTGCTTGTGTGTGTGATATTTTGTGTAATAGCATGGTACTGTCTGTGTGTGTGTGTGTGTGTTGGTGTATCTCGTGACCCTGTTGCTTGTGTGTGTGATATGCTTGTGTGTGTGTATTGTGCATGGTACTGTCTGTGTGTGTGTGTGTGTGTGTGTTGGTGTATCTCTGCATCTCTGTTGCTTGTGTGTGTGTGATATGCTTTGTGTGTACTGTGCATGGTACTGTGTGTGTGTGTGTGTGTGTATATCTCTGCATCACTGATGTGCACAAAACAATGCTGCGTGTCTACTGCTCTTACTTTGTTACATGTAGGTGTGTGTGTGTGTGTGATCTCTACTGGTCTAACCTGCTATCACACTCTGCAGGAATGTGTGTGTGTGTGTTTAGGGGGTTGTGAGGACCTGGCTGTCCCCTAAAAGACAGGAAGAACTCTGATTTGTCCATGTTTTATGGTTTGTGGGGACACTGTGGTTTGTGAGGACCGCTCACCACAAAGTTACTTACTGCAGCATAGATATTTCTTCAAGTCTAACCTCCCCATTTAAAATCTTAATAAGCCCCCATCATGCTCACGTCCCTACAAGTGTGTGTGTGTACCTCCATAATGGGGACTTTGACATGATTGTCACACCAATAGTGGGGACGTGTTTCGTTATGGGGACATAAAACCCACCATTATTATTCAACTTGAACTTCTCCCTATAAAATCTCACTCCCCATAATGCTCACTTTCTTTAAAGAGTGTGTGAGTGTGGAGGTCTTACCTTCTATGATGCTTTGCTGCTGCTGTTTGATCTCTCCAAACGTCAGTCCCCTCGTCTCCTCCGGCTCGTCCACCAGCCATGGGTTTACCGCAGGCCCCGCACCGCCACCACCCGACATCAGCGTCGACCTGCACAACACACACACGCCCTTGCATGTAATTTATCAATCACAATCCTCACACACATACACATCAGGAGCACAGACACTGGTGGTGGTCTAGTGGTAGGACAGTGGACTTTGGACCAAGAGGTTGTAGGTGTGACTCCTGCTCTTTCCTACCGCCGGCACTACCACCGCTGGCCCACTGAGCAGGACCCTTAACACCGAAGTTGCTCCAGGGAGACTGACCCAGTGATTAGGAAATCAAGCCATGTCTCTGTCATTCATTCATCAGGTTTTGGAATTGATTTGAAAGTGGAATGCATGAATGAATAACTCATGGATTGTCCAGGTCAGGGCTGGGTGTTTTTCACATCCCACCTGGACAGTGTCTACCAGAGTTTGAGGGCTATACAGGTCCTCCAGGTAACGGAAATGCCCTGATCCAGGTGGAGCTGAGTGAAGTGACTGTTCAATTGAGACATACTGATTATGCATTATGAAGGAGAGGAATTATCTGCGATTGTGAACACAGCACACAGTGCACCACAACCACATGTGAGCTCTGCATTTGACCCATCCGTGAAGGAGCAGTGGGCAGTTGACATGGGCAGCGCCCGGGGAGCAGTATGTGGGTACGGTACCTTGCTCATGAGTACCTCAGTGGTACCTTTACTGGTCCGGGACTTGAACCAGCGACCTTCTAATCCTGGTGCAAACGCCCTAAAGATTATGCAACCCAATTATCTCAGGCAGTTGGTGGTGTAACAGTTGACCCTGTGATCTGAGGCTCGCTTGGTTCGAGTCCCAGAGCGGTAAAAGTACCACAGAGCTCACATTTGGTTGCTGTGCTGTGTTCATAATGACAAATAATCACTCACTTTTCTGTAGTAGAAGTTTGTGGTTCTAGAACAGCGCTTTATCTGTCCATCTCTCCGTCCATCCATCTAGCTAATCAGGGTGAAGTTGGCTCGGTGCGGAGGAGGTGCGGCTCGTTAGACACCTGCTGCGTTCCACAGACACTGGACCTTCTCCTCCTGTTAGTGACGCTCCAATGAGCCTCTACTTCACAGCGCAAAGGGGTCACTCACCTCTCCACCCTTCCCTCCCTCCCTCCTTTCCTACTTCCGTCGTCACACACCTTTCATCAAACCCCTCTGTTCATTTATTAAATTCTCCTCCTCTCACTCTCAGGACATGTGAGAGTCCTCTCCCTCTCCTCTCTCCTTATCTCCGTCCAGTTCGGAGTGGACAGACAGACATTTCTCTGATATGTTTGGCAACTGCCCCCCATACTTCCTATCCTGCCCCCTCCTCTCCGGATTAACTCTCATCCACTTCCCCTCCCGCTGTGAACACGCACTCGGCCGGACACGTCGGCCAATTACCCCCTCGAGGCGCTTCCATCAAACTAAAAGCAAGGGGGTTTGAGAGCGTGTGGGGGGGGGGGGGGTTCAGCGGGGTTCAGGGGCATGGGTGAGGGCGGGGTCAAGGGGAAAAGGCCTCCACCGCAGACGTTATGGTCATTCGGAGCTTGATTAGAAGCTAATCTTCCAAAAAAATGGTGAACATGTTAATCCCCTCTATCCTGCGGGAAAGATGGAATAGTTTGGGTTAGTGAAGCAAATCTAACCCCCAACACCCTGCACACCACACACACAGACAGACCACACAGAGAGAGAGAGAGAGAGAGAGAGAGGGGCCCTACCCACGACCCAACACTACGCATGGACCAGAATGAAGATAACCTTTACAAAATGAGTAGTTTCAGTTGACTAACATGAGTCTGAATTGAGCTTAATCAACAACAAGAGAATATTTGTGCATATTAATTAAAGTAATAAAAGCAAAACAAATAACTGAAGTCTTCAAAATAAATTTAACAGAAATGCAGTCCGTTAATACCAGCACGACTGCTCCGTCTGGTGTGACCCTCTCGAGAAAAACAGGAGTTTCAAAATGGACCACTAGGACTTGATTGTGTGATGATTTGTTAAAAATAAGAAAAAGAGAAGGGCGTTCTTGCACTGGGTGTGATACTTTTTTGTGAAGATGCAAAACTCACATCTATTTTTCTGGAGCTCTGAGTAAAATGTATCATCGTTATCGGTAATAATACTCTTCTTGAAATTTATCACAGCTGTTTATTGCCCAGTAGTACTGGAGCTTCACATGTTTTTCCAGACACCACTACGGCCCAAATCTATTACATTTAGCTTGGAACATCCAGCACAGACAATGGCAGGTGAGACGAGGTCCAGCACATCATTAACCCAGCAACATCCAGCACCGGCTTCCCCCTTTGCCTTCGACCCTGTGGCTGTCCAAGGCGGGCGATGTGAAGATCCCAACCCTGTGTGTATAAGTCTGTGTGAGTGCGGTGTTTTACCGTGAGGGTTCCTGGTCGTTGGCGTCACGGCTGAAGGAGGCACAGAGGTGCTTCTCTCTGGTCACCAGCTCGTCCACCAGGTTCTGCCTTCTGTCCGCCTCTGACTGCATGCTGTGAGCCCTCGTTAAGGAACGAGCAACACTTCATGCAGAAACAATGTGTGAATAAATAACTAGAAATCCTGGGTAAATCAATAACATGAAGGAAGGCAAACAATTTTCCTTTAGAAAGTCTACATCATTGACAGATTTACAGTCTAAACTGACTTTACAGGGGAATGGAGTGATTTGTTACAGCACACCGCCCTCTACAGGTTATCAACACGAAATACAAGCTTCCTCAATTCCTGCTGGAAGAACTGCTCGGAAAAACTACAAGCCCAAAGCATGGATGAGAAAAACACGAGAGCTGATGAGAGGATACATGCGGCGTTGGGACGAGTCTCGCACCAGCCTCTCCCTCAGCTGGGCCACGTTCTGCTTCAGCTTCTGTAGAGATGCTCTCAAGCCCATGTTGAGCTGCACACAAACACAGAAACAAAATCAGAACCATGTTTATTGACAAGTGCATCTTCACATACAAGAACTTTGCTTTAGTTGGTGCTGAGACAGGGTTCACCTTAGCAGGGTTACCTCCAGTCCTCTGTACCCTGTTCCGCTCATGGATGTTTTCTGCAATCTCTTGGGCCAGTCGACAGGTGGCATCGTAATTCTGCAGCCTTCACAGTACAAGCAAAGCATTAAGAGCATTTTACTTTTTTGGCAAATCATGCCTTTAAATCATTCTCCATTATTCTCTTATAGAGTAGACCAAATCCTGCTGAGGTGAAACGTGTTGAATATAGAACAATGACATACCACAACTATTATCTGTTCTTAATAACACAAACTGAACTCTCTGTTAGGTGTAGCTCACCGTCACTCAGTAAACCTTACTGAACCCTTAACCTCACTAGCCTAATGTTACCTCACCACTTCATTTACATTTACACAGTTTAGCAGACGCTCTTATCCAGAGTGACTTCCATTTTCATATCAGGGACAGTTTCCCTGCAGCAAGGTGAAGTTGAGGGTCTTGCTCAAGGACCCAGTGGTCAGTAAACCTTACCTCACCTCCACTCTTTTGGAAGACATCACTTCAACAACCCCATAGTCACTCAGTAAACTCAGCAGACAAATATTCATGATAGTGATTAGGGGTGTTGAAATGAATCACATAATCGATGCATCGTGATGCAGATGTGGACGATTCTGCATCGATGCAGTGGCAGCTCATAATCGATTTTAACGGAGGTTTTCAACCGGCGATCCGCTTTCCCCTAGCGGTGTACGCGGCATTGCAGGTGGTCTGTGACATGCAGTCCCCCTTTACTACTCAACTCACTTCATCAAAATTATTCCTTTTTTATTTTTCTAAACATTTCCAACTGATTTGGGCACATTTTGAACATTGATTGTGTATATCACTGGTGACCTTCTAACTAACTGTATCTGCACAAATTATTGTAAAGTATTGCACAGACTCTCGTTCTCCACTGCTGTTACAACATCTGCACAAACTTCAATGTTAGTCAGACGGTTTTAAGAGACACTGTTTTATTAATAGACTGGATATAGAATTTTTCATATTGAAACTGGTTCTAACCTCTTCACATACAGTGTAAAAGTCAGTTTCCACTTTTGTAGGTTAATACTGCAGCTAAATCCTCTCTTTCTACTTCTATTTCTAGTACAAGTTTAAAGTTTATATTTAATACTCCATTTCTAGTTTAAATGTATATTTTGTATTCTATTTATATACTTTTTGTTCTATGTGCCCTATTTGTTCTTTCTTCCCTGTTTCTTGTTGCACTGTGTAAACTGGAGCCGCGTCGTCTCGTCTCTCTGTATATCTGTACAGTATATAGCAGAGGTGACAAAGTTTACTTTGACTTTGATCTTTATGAATAATGAATTTAATGCAAATATCTAAAAAGTAATACAAAAAATACTCCCTCCAACACTTAGTCTGAGTGGTACAGAACCAGTTGTATCATAATGACGTTGCTTGGTGATTTTCTGGCTGTGGCATTAAAATTCAGTAGCAACTATAGCTGCCCAGTCTGTGATCCATGACCAATCTGCGTGCAATGTGAAGTAATTTAGAAAAATTGATTGCATGCATCATGACGTATTGAGATATCGAATCGAAGATGTGATAATCGTAATCGAATCGAGAGACCAGTGAAGATTCACACCTCTAATACTGGTGTGATGCTGAAACCATATAGCAGCGTTTAATGCACATTTAGCACGATGCTACGCACTGCACTGTATCCTTCTACTGACTGTTACTATCGTCATTTAATTGTTTAATTTTATACAAAGCCTGAGCCACTTGCAAATGAGAAGTGTTTCGACTGTTTGTTAAAATCTGCGTGTTAAATGTGGTTAAATGTATTTGGCGATGTACCGAGTTGAACTCTATCAGACAGGATCACATCTGACTGAACAGTTTCACTTTCACATCCCCTCAGGAAAAGCTCAGTACAGCCTTCAGTGAGGTCGAACACGACGTTTAGAATCATTTTACACTAAATATTCCAGTTTTGGCGTGTACTGGTGGTATAGACATTTGCCTCGGACCAAGATGTTGTGGGTTCGAATCCAACCTCTGGCATTACCACCACTATCCCCGGAGCAACTCTAAGTTCATCTGAACTATTACTGAGATTAAGAAGTGCAAGTTGCTGTGTATAAGGGCATCTGTTAAATCACGTAAATATACTGCACAACTGCGTGATTTAATAAAAGTCCCCCGAATGAGCCTGCTAGCTTTCCGCGCTGAAACAGGAGGAGAGAACACTCACCACGGGTCCTGCGACATGATCCACACCCACGCCGCGGTCTTTCACACTCAAGGTTTAATATTTCTTACGTTTTATGTCTGTTTTCCTCCTCAACAACTAGCCAAAATACAGCCTCAGTGGCTTCCTGTTTTAGTCCGACGTCACTACGGAGCCACGTTCGGGTCAAACTTCATCCGTAAATCAAACTCGCGAAGCCGAAAAGAAGCTCCGCTGCTGCGTGCTGGATCAACAGAGACCAAATCATCAGCAAGGCGACAAGCATCCAAGAGTTAAAAGTTAAAATACATTTATTATCCTTACACTGTAACATTCAGCGCGTAAAAGTTAACTTTATTGTGATCTCAGCTATATTTATGTATACAGAGAGACGAAACGATGTTGAGTATAAAGAACAAAAAGCCTCACAGAATATGCATATACAAATAAACTATAAAATAAAAACTCCGAAATAGAGGTAGTTACATGCATATTCAACGATACTTGCAACTATTGCAGCAGCATTCAAGTGGAGAAAAACTACAATTACAGTCTTTGAATTGTCTTTCTGCATTAAATGTGCGTAAGATCTGATTGGAGATAAAGTCACAGAGGCCAGATTGAGATGGTTTGGACATGTCCAGAGGAGAGACAATGATTACATAGGTAAAAGGATGCTGAGGTTGGAGCCACCAGGCAGGAGGCTGAGAGGAAGACCAAAAAGGAGATTTATGGATGTGGTGAAAGAGGACATGAAGTTAGTTGGTGTGAGGGTAGAGGATGCAGAAGATAGGACTAGATGGAGACAGATGATTCGCTGTGGCGACCCCTGAAGGGAAAAGCCGAAAGAGAAAGTAGAAGAAGAAGAGGTGCATAAGATCTGAACATTATAGAATATCAGATCTTGAGGTATTTAGCAACAGAGAAAGTCAGGGGAGCTTCCGTGACTTGATCCAAATTTATAAACTGACATTTTTTACCTGTCTAAATATGTGTACCAAACCAAACTCTAAACTGTAAGAAAACTGGATTGTAACACAGATAATTATTTCAGCGATTTTGGGTAACAATGAATAAAAGTCAAATGGGGCAATAACACAATAAAATTCTTACAGTTATCTTATTTACAGGATAACATTAGTCCACATTCATAATTAAATGTTGTTAAACGTCACTGTTTCAAGACTAAACATTGATGTGTGGATGACAACACGTGGAGTCTCTGAGTCCAGACCATTTATGGTTAGATTGTTAACCCCATTTAACCCTTAACATGTAGGTATCTCTTAATAACAGTGTTGTTTGTACAAACATTATCAAAAATGTAGTGGTTATACTATACAGTTAAACATCTAATAGCTTATGTATGTTAAAAATGTTTTTGCTGTAGTAGAGCACTGAAGTATGTATAATGATTTTAACAGTAGAGGCTGATTATCAGCGCTGATGTTTAACATTTTTAGTGTTATGGGAAAGGGTCATTTTTTAAACAGATATGCTGATAATATAAATAAGAATAAAAATGTGCCTCTGATGCAGCTGCCTCTCTCTCTGTCTGAAACAACCGCTCTGGTTAGTGTGCTGGATGTTGCACCTGTAAACACAGGTAACCATCTCGGCTGGTTTAATAGGCAAGATTGGAATTTTCCATTGGGCTCCACCGGCTCTTACGCAACTCACCTGCATAAAACTCCTGAAGGCGGGAGAGCTGCAGGTGGAAAACTCTAGCTCAAACCAGAGCCTTCCAGATCTGCTCACAGTTACTGCTTTAACAGACCTTTCCAAAGGGAAACGTCTGTCTGTCCATCTATCTATCTATCTATCTATCTATCTATCTATCTATCTATCTATCTATCTATCCATCCAGCCATCCTTCTGTGGTGGGACACAAGCCATGCTCCAGGTCTCTTCCAGTGCAGATTTTGCCGGTTTCGGCCGTTTGGATGTGGACGGTGTGAGGGGATCGGAAGGCCCTTCTCTCTCCGGCTGTGGTCGACTACGATCCTGCTCGCTTTACAACCTCGAAGTGACGGGAGCCAACGACTCGGACAGAAACTTTGTGGCCCGGCCTCGTTCCAGATCCTTCTATGTGACTGAGGACGACCACAGCAGTGAGGACAGCATAAAAGCAGTGTGGAAAGAGAAGAGAGCTCAGGCCAGACTGGGCTTCAAACGATCCAGAACAGACACACGCAAACATCGCAGCAAAAACCACACAGGTGAGCAGCAGCAGCAGCGGGGGATCGGCTCTTTCTCTTTGGGTGCTGCTTTTCACAAATAAGAAGACTGTAATAATGCTAGGGGTGTAAATCACAAGTTCCATCAAGATAAAATATTGTATATATTCAATGAACAACAGTTCAACTTGTTATTATCACAAAGTCTGCTACGATTTCTATTTGATTAAATTCAGGAGTGTTCGATATCAGACAGTATCATATGTTGATTTAACACTATCACTTCTGTTCATATCAAATCACTAAAAACAAGTAACATATTAGTTTAAATATATTGCATGCCATATGAATGATATGATACAATTTTGATGCATTGTTTGAAAATAAAAACATCACAATATTGCAATGCAGTCATTGTTGCGACTAAAACCCTGTCTCTTGTTAAGCATCTTTAAAGTACTCAGAATTTTGGCACAAAAATAACGCCATAGTTATGACATTTCTGACACAGCGCCAAGTCAAGCGAGCATTCAGTGTGTACAGAATATATATTTTGCTTGTGAATGTTTCACTGCATGCTCCAGATTTAGGCACAAAATAGCACCATACATTTTAAGACAGAAGGCGCGGGCGGTATAAAATCCTGCCTCGGACTTTGGACATGCCTGACACAAGCGCTACCTTTCACACGTACAATAAATGCAGCATCAAATGCCATTTGGATCAAATGTCGTGAAAATGTAAGCATCGTCCAATGCCGACGACTTGAAAAGAGCAATTATCGACCAATTCCGATACGATTCCGTTATTATCGTGCATCACTACAAATAACAACATAAATTACTTAAAATTAAAAAGTCAAATTGCATAGGAAAATATATTTGGTCCAATAATGTTATAATAAGTATCGCTGGGCATCATATCGCCCAGCCCTGTTTCTAGCTCATTTTCACTTGACAGGGTAAGACTGACCTAATTACATCTTCTAACACACACTGACACACACTCACACACACCACAAATTACACACTGTTGTATAAACATCATGAGTGTTTGTGTGTAGACCAGCAAAGGAATCCTCTGAACAAGAAAAGGGAGCTCCGACCAATGTGTCTTGGGCAAATGTCATGGAATAATATAAACTGTATTTTTAATGTATAAATTGTATTTTTAATAATTTCATTATTAATAAAATTCATTGGGTTGGGTCTTCCCTTAGGGAGCAGAAGTAGCCAAAGAAGTGTCCCCATGCTGACCATCTCCGAGCCCGACAGCTGGGAGATCATCTCCTCCTCTTCTGGGATGAAATATGGTCAGTACGTGGATTGGCAGAAAATCGACCCGGAGTCCGCCGTCCGCTACCAGAAGATCCTCTCCAGCGACCATGCCCAGCTCAAGGAGATGGGCCGCTCAGGATTCTGGGTCACGCTGCACACCCTCCGAGCCAAAACGTACCACCACATCATCAACCGCATCCAGCGCCAGACCATCACGATCGACGCAGACGCTTACCACAACCTGAGCGGGCAGCTCTTCGACCAGGACGAGTGCCGGAAGAGCACCTTTCCCTTCCCAAAGTTTGTGGAAGACGGAGAGATTCCGCGCTACTGTCTGAACAAATCAGGCCTGAACTCTGCCAAGAAGATCCTGCTGTGCCTCAGCCGACACTTCCCCGAAATAACGTACTGTCCCATCCTGCCCGCTCTGGTGTCCCTGCTGCTGCACTACAGTGAGGACGAGGCACAATGTTTCCACGCCATCTCTACCCTGGTTTCCTGTGCCGAGCCGGAGAAGCGCTACGTGAACCGGACCTTCCTGACCGCACATGCCTCCTGCATGACCTTCGGAGACCTGGCCAACAAGTACTGCAGGGGCATCCGCAAGCTGATTGCCAGCTCACGTCAGAGCCTCTTCCAGGTATACGATACCACTGGCGGTAGCGTAATGGTGTAGGAGTTGCCCCGTGACCGGAGGGTTGCTGGTTCAAATCCCATACCGGTAAATGTACCACTGAGGTGCCTGTGAGCAGGGTACCGTCCCCAAGGCACCTAAGGTAGCTGCCCACTGTTCCTACATGGATGGGTCAAATGCGGAGTGTCCGTTAGGTTCTCAGTTGTCCAGGATATGGTAATCTTGAGAGCTTGATTTAAAGGTGACTGGATTGATTTCAGATTCTCGAAGATGTTTCACCTGTAATCAAAAAAGCTTTTTCACTTCTAAAATGTGATCGGGAGTTCCAGGTTCCAGATATTTACACTCCAGTTGGATTATCACCTAAAAGTACTATATGAGGAACTCAAATATAAGAGGTCCGGACAAGCAGAGGCTAATCCATCAAATTACAGCCAAGAACAGAATTACCTGAAGTTTTGTTGCTTAGTAAATTTGAAAAATATATTGTGCAATAATAATTCAGTATGCAAAATTCATAACTAATTTGTTAAAGTTGCGCTGTTTTCAACTTTTTTTTGTCGCTCCAGTCCCCCAGACTTTGATGCTCGTCACTTTGGTCGCTCTTATCGCTCTTGTCAATATAAAGTCCATTACTTCTGGCAATTTTACAGCTTTAGTCAAAGTCAAAAAACTTTATTGTCATATCTGCTATATACTGTAAAGATATACAGAGAGACGAGACAACGTGGCTCCAGTTTTTACAGTGCAATAAGAACGAGAGAACAAAGAACAAATCAGGCACATGGAATAAACAATATGTAAATAGAATACAAAATATACATTTTAAACTTTAGTAGCTCTTGGTGTGAACGTACAGTTACAGTTCACCTGAGCACAGCTCTGAACCATTTGTGGAGGGTTGCTGATAACTGCTGTCGTAAGCCCCCTCCTCTGTTAGATGGCATAGATGGCCTCTGTTTGTGAGAAGAATAAAAGAGGGGCTTCTACATCCAACTGGAAGGAACAGAGCTGAACAGAGATGACACCAATCATCAGCAGCCTACAACACAACACAGTCATGAGACTCTTTCCAAGGAAATTTAAGTGTGAAGGCCAGTCACCCACATATGGTTTGCACCTGGCTTCAGGTGACAATCTCGTTAGAGGATTAATACCTCGAACTCTTGTAGACTTGGCATGTGGTTGTGGAGCACTGCGCTGTGCTGTGTTCGCAATAACTAACGATCATTTACTTTAAACAGTTCTACTCCGACTGGATCATGTGGATCTTTGCGGATCTGCCCTTCAGCTATGCCATCCGGGTGCTGGACGTCTACCTGGTCGAGGGCTACAAGGTGCTGTACCGGATAGCACTGGCGTTGCTCAGTCTCTACAAGGTCTCGGTGAGCTCCCGCTTGGCCCATGTGGACGACTTCCGGCAGGACATGAAGAGGTTTGTGGAAAACGTGGCCCGGCACAGCGGCGTCGACGCCCTACTGCAGACAGCCTTCAGCATCCAGCTGCCCACCAGGAGGGAGCTCAACTTCCTCTACCACGCCAACAAGCGGGCGCTGATGCAGAAGGGGATTCTGGACAAGAGGTGAGGAGTCTTAGGTGCTGATGATGGTCTAGTGGATAGGCTACTTGCTTCTAGACAGACGTTGTGGGTTCGAATCCTGCCTCCAGCACTGCTACCACTGAGTCACTGAGCAAGACCCTTAACCTCAAGTTGTTATCAGGAAAATGGAGGTTGGTCTGGATAAGAGCGTCTGCTCAAATGTAAATGTAAATACAGCAATCACAAATACAGAGCAGTCACAGAATAAGTTGCACTGAAAGTTACATGGAAACATGTTGACACCATCCACACAGGTTTCTCCTGAAAGTACTGTAATGTTGTGAGCAGTAAATCTGCACTGTCTTGTGTGTTGTAGCTCGTACCAGAGCGTGGAGCTGGGTCACTTCTGCTCCAGCGTGGTGTCAGAGACGGAGATGATGGTGGTGTGGGCCTGGATCCCGGAGCGCTATGCTCTCTTCAACCCCGTACGGCTCTTCAGCACCACTGAGCACGGCAGGAGTCTCGCATCGTAAGGCACTCAACACTCATCACAATAAACACAAATATATAGTGGCAGTGCTGCACTTACTAGACATTATATACCACCACCTATGTGCAGCACCAAGCTGCAGACCACACAGTACCACACAGTGGATCCGGGGCCCTCAAAGTCAAAGTCAAAGTCAACTTTATTGTCATCTCTGCTATATACTGTACAGATACATAGAGAGACGAGACGACGTGGCTCCAGGTTATTTCCAGTGCAAACAAACAAAGAACAGTAGAACAGAGAATAAATAGGCAGTGGCACGACTAGGCACATGGAATAAACAATAAATAAGTAAAAATACTAAAATATACATTAAACAATATACATTTTAAACTAGACAGGGATTTCTTTTTTTTTCTTTTTTTTTAATAGATATATATATATAATTAGAGGCTAGAAATAAACACAGAGGTAAAAATGTTTGTCAAGTCAGGATGCAGTATTCTTAACAGGTTGAAATTGACATTTACACTGAATGTGCAAGAGGTAGAGTTATAATAGACAGATACTATATCCGGACTATTTTCAAGTACAGTGTTCAGTATATGTGCAAATATGCAAACATTTAAACAGGTGCAGGTTGACATTTTACATTGGATGTGCACGAGGTAGAAGGTTATAATATGACAGATACTATATTCAGCTATTTATGTGTACAATGTCCAGTGTATGTGCAAACATTTGTACAGCAGCGTATAATGTTTGTGCAAATAAGTGGCAGCAGTACAGTATCATAACAGTCGTTATTGTGCATCAAAGTGACGGTGGTGTGTAAAGTAAGGTGCAGTAAAGTAACCCTGTTGTGTGTCTGTGTGTGTGTATGTGTGTGTGCAGTGTTTTGTCGAGTGTGTGCGGATAGTGTCAACATGTTTCCACACACTGCTCTCTCACACATTTGCCCCGTATCTAGATCGACTTCCATGTCCTAATTACAGGGACAGTTTCTCTGGAGCAACTTGGGGTTAAGGGTCTTGCTCAGGTTGGTAAGTGCTGACCCGTTTTCAAAATTTCCTTTTAGTAGAAAAGTTATTATTAAACGTGTACATGTGTCTTCATGCGCTTTCACACAGACCCAAGTACCAAGTCATTTGGGGCAGTTGGCAGCATAATGGTTAGGGTGTTCAGGTAATGCCCATGTCAGCTGCCCACTGCTCCTTCAACGGATGGGTCAGACGTAGAGCTCACATGTGGTTGTGGTACACTGTATGCATTGTTGTGGTGTGTTCACGATAACAAATAATCACTCACTTTCACCGAAGTCATCACTTGTGGATAACCTCATCAACAGAGTATTGTAGCTACTTTTAATGTGTGGTGGGCAAAATGACAATCACTTTGTTGTAAATTTAATTTAGAATGCAACAGTAAGACATTTTTGAAAACCAGTCAACATTTGTCAGTGATACAGGCAAAGATACAGAGCTCCCTTTTTGTTTCACAGTGTAGATGTAAAATATCCACAACATTTTTATATAAAGACATGAAACCTTGCCTCTGTTTGTCTTGTGAAGGTTTTATTCCCGAGTGGACGGCCACGAACCAACAGTGCTGCTCCTGAAAACAGTGGAGGAAGAGGTAAGCATTATGAAATTAGTGTGAAGCTGGTAACGTTTTAGTGTTACTTCTTCACTCTGTTCTGGGTTGTGGGCCCAGACACAGCACAGACACAACTTCCACTGGACGTGGGTATTTCTCTTCTAAAAAGCGTACCAACCAGACAAACAAACCACAACTGCAAGATGATATGTAGCACTCAGCAAAATCAGGGTCATATTATGCCCATTTTCTTTGCATAAAGAATCCATGCCTATAACTGATCCTACATTAGTATAGTTCAGTAGAAAACAATGTGCATATTTCTCTCGGGAGGTGTGTGGAGCGTTCTTGTCCTCAGATTGGACACAGCGGAACCGTGAAGGCAGCGGACTGCGTTTCTTTGGGACTGAAGAATGCTTCGTCTTCACGGTTAGTAAAATACATGCGGAACAGTTTAAGAGGTTTAGCTCCTGTTGGCTTTGCGTTTGCTGTGCTGAGTAAAAGTGTTTGCAGAGATGGTGGTGGTCTAACCCTACATTCAGCACCAGCACCACTGGGCACCTGAGCAAGACCCCTAACCCCAAGTTGCTCTAGAACGAGGGTGTGCAATTCCAGTCCTGCAGGGCCAGTGTCCTAGAGGTCTTCCATCCTACCTGATGAGTCACATCTGATGAGCATCTACCTGAGACCAGGTATTCAGAAGTATGATGGAAAACCTGCTGGATTCTGGCCCTCTAGGACTGGAACTGAACAGCCCTGCTGTACGAAATGGAAGTCACTCTGGATAAAGGCATCTGATAAATGGTGTAAATGTACATTCTGACAAAGTGGTGTTCCGTAGCTGAGGCCAGGGATGGAGCGCTACCAGAGAACCGTGCTGCACATATCTGGAACGTCAGGATCAAGCCAAATCCAACAAACCAGCTCCAGTATCTCCTCCTCCTCGTCTTCTCGAGTCGTGGTGGGTGCAGCAGATTCTGGAAGCAGCTCTCAGGACCTGAACCCAGCTGAGGAGCATCACACTTCCACACCCAGGTTCATGACCGGAGATGATGAGAGGCTTTTAATCGGTGAGCTGACGGAGACCCTAACATGCCACACTGTCACAGATATAGACATAGAGGTGATAATGTGATCTTTTAAAGGGACTTGAACCTACAGTAAATGTGTGTCCTGCGCTCTCTCACTCTCTCTCTCTCTCTCTCTCTCTCTCCATCTACACTTTCTCTCTTTATCTCTCCCTGTGATCTTCTCTGTCTCACTTTCTGTCTCTTTAAATACCATAAATGTAAATGTCTCTGTCTCCCTATTTTTCTCCCTGTCTCTTTCTCACGTTGTCTCTCTGTCTGCTTTGAACCTCACATGCGATTCAGCTTCACCTCGAGTCTCTCCGTGCTGATGTTTATACTCCAAACAGTCATAAACTGACCTTAGTTTAAAAGTCAGACCTTATTCCTTGTTTGTGTGTGTGTGTGTGTGGTTTCCTGCTTTATCAGGTGGAGACGGTGGTCATGCCTTTATTCTGTCGTCTGACCTCACATGTGGACAGTCAGAATGCTGTGAGACGTTTGAGAGTCCGCTGCTGTGTAAGGGCCACTTCAGAATCTACAGCCTGGAGGTGTGGGGAGTTCAGCACACACAAGTCTAGAACACACATACGCTGTAGTTTATAGATAACTTTTAAATAACATTTTGCTTACCACTCCAGTTACTTAGTAGAGTTTAATGGAGCACAGAATGAGGTCTGTTGGGTTGTAAAGGCCAGTTTTGTTGTGTGTATTTGCATATGAATTAATTAATGTTTATTTGTGGAATGCTACACTTCATTAATCACCAAGAGAATGTTGCCTAAGGCTTTCTACTCTACTTCACCCAGTAATATTAAACCTACAATTACAGAAACTCTGCCAACCAACACATAGAGTCCAAGTGGACATTAAATATGAAAAGTTGAAATTATTTTTTAATATATATTATATGGAGTCCTGTTAACTTTTTTACAGCTTGTAATTGATTAACAATACATTAAACAGTAGAACAAATTAAACTGTATATCCCTGTATTCCATGTTACATGGTACAGTTTCTGCAGAATTGGCAGAATTTGTCTTTATCTTCAGCCGATGAGCATCATAAAACCACCATCATTTGTATTGATACATGAACACTTTACATAAAATATTTTATTGATGAAAGGTATGACATTGTGTGATACTGATGCACAGTTGCAGGTCTAGGACAATATTCAGTCTTTTCAAATTTCTCTTACATTCCATTTATGTGGAAGTATTATTGTGCAGTCTCGCGGCTGATTCAGGGCAGATTCCACTACCCCTTACAAAAACAAAATGTTTGTGGTGAACACTGGAGTTTGCCAGAATATGTTACCCCAGGTTTACCATTGTCAGTTACTAGTGGCAAACTTGCCGCAACGTTCTGGCATCAATGACAAATTGCCATTGTATTTGCCAGTGATTTGCCAAAATAATTGGCCAGTAATGACAAAGTTGTAGTGAACTTTCGGTGACAAATTTGCCAGGTGCATAAGTTTTCCACGAAGTCCACCGCATGTTTGCGGTGAAAATATGACCTTGTTGCAAATTTACAGCAACTATTTGGCAAAAGCCTAAAATCGTTGTAAGGGACGTTGTACTAGTATTACTGGTGACCCTATGTTAAAAACGTAATTCTTTTTACAAAGTTATATTGAATTTGAAGTTTTACAAATTATATTGAATTTGTAATCAAGTGACTGTCATTGTGAAAACAGCACAGCACACAGTGCACCACAATGAAATGTGAGATCTACATCTGACCCATCCATGAAGTGGGCAGCTGAAATGGGCAGTACCCAGGGAGCAGTGCTTGATGGCGGTCATGAGTACCTCAGTTGTACCTTTACCGGTTTGGGATTTGAACCGGTGGCCTTCCCATCACGGGGCGAATCGTTACACTACCTACTGCTCCTTTATGAAAAGTATAATTTTTAATCTGTGCAGTATGACACAGTTATCATCAGTATGACATCACAATATCATATGATTCAAACGTGATATCTGTGCATTAAACTGCATGTTTGCTATTAAGATTAAAGTACCCTTTTTATCATAGATTTGCATAATTTTCTCTAACTTTTTATTAACATACCTATATGTTTCATTCCTTGATTTATAACTGTAAATAATATTCCACTAGTACACTTTTGGGGATGAAAACATGATGATTTTGTTATAAATGTTGGCCACGCGGTTAGCGGTTAGCGGTTAGCGCCAACATGGCGGAAGTGGGAGGAGCCTGCAGGGGGCCTCTGTTACGTCACGTACAGCGTTCCTGTTACACGTTTACCTACCAATCAAAAGCCGTCTTGCTGCGTCTCCTAGCAACAGCCCAAACACAGCGTTGCGGTTGCGTAGCAACACGGCGTGTGTGTGTGTGTGTGTGTGTGTGTGTGTGTGTACGCGTAGAGCTTCATCTGCACCAAAAATAAAGCGTTTTATCATTTTATAATCTGGAATTTGGTGCGTCATGACGGGAGAACCGCAGAAAGTCCAACCGCTGCAGCTGGAAGCCATCATCGGATTTAATGGTAAGAGGAAAACTCAAACTTTACTTTATTCACATTAACGTAACAACACACACCACATTTAACAGTTCTGAGAATATAAAACGAATGTTATATATACGGAATGTAATGTTAATATTACATATAAACCTTGTATTTAATAAGGACGAACGTTGAGTAGTCCTGCATTTAAATATACGCAGACCAAACTAATATGTATTCATATTATTATTATTATTATTATTATTATTATTATTAGTAGTAGTAGTAGTAGTAGTAGTAGTAGTAGTATTATAATAAATACCTACATCGTGTTTTAATACGAGGGTCCAGACGTCCTTTTTTCCCCTGGACATGTCCTCTTTTTAAGACCTAAGATAAGTGACCGGCTGGTTTCTAAAATCGTCCGTGATTTCAGCCTCATTCTTTCGCTGGATTTGCGCTGCGTTTCTCTGGGTTTTCCCAAACTAGTTGCTGCACCCTCCCCCTACTCACCTTTCCTTTAACCTTACTGCATAAATCGAGTGGAAGTGAGTAGGGAGAGGGCGAAGTAAGTATGGTCATGACCCTAACCCTAAAAGTATCCTCTATTTCACAAACTTAAAACTGCTCAGCCTAGTTATAAGCTTTTAATTAGGATACACTCCCCCAGTAATACGAGCAGGATCAATGTAATGGATTTCTGGTTTTGATGTTACATTGTTATCTGTTACAGTATATGATAATTAACTTAAAACTTAAACCTTGTTTTTAGCTTTATGGTAACTAGTATGCATCATTAGATATTAACACTGAAGCCTTTTTACTGTAGATGCTTTAATATGAACACAGAATATATAATATATACATACTGTACATATAGATAGATAGATAGATAGATAGATAGATAGATAGATAGATAGATAGATATAGATATACACATATGAAAAGTGAAGAATATGCCCAGTGACACTGTCTTGTATAAAAATGCTGAACATATTTAATAAATCTGGTGAGAATCCTGGTGTTTCTGCGTGCAGGCCATGTGTTGTCAGGGCTGATAGCTCATCCGGACCGGCTGAACCTGATCTACCCACTCGGCTGCACTGTCATCATCAAACACCTGGAAAATGGACAACAGAGCTTCCTCCACGGACACACCAACAACATCTCCTGCCTGGCCGTGTCCAAAAGTGGGCGCTACATCGCATCTGGACAGGTCAACTACATGGGCTTCAAGGTACCAGCATGGACAATAAAGACAGAAAACGCACAATTTGCACAGACTTATTTAAAGTTGCACCATCATGGTGTCACACTGGCACATTTTTGTTAGAGATTAATGTTCAAGTTATGGTTTACATCCTAATGTTTATTTTTCAGCACTTTATATTTTCCTGTTTATTTTTGTTTTGTACTTTCTCTATTAATGTCATATGAACTTAGTTTTAGGACTATGGTGCAGTAGATTATAGAATGATAACAGACAAATAAAGAATCTTTTATATATTTAGCCATAAATTATTTCTACAGCTGATGAAATCATTTTTGAAGCCTCAGTGTTTGTGATGATGTGGGGAGATAGTGTTGTTGATGGTGTTGTTCTCCAGGCTGATGTTATAATCTGGGATTATAAAAATATGGAGATGTACGCCCGCTTCAGCCTCCACAAGGACAAGGTGGAAGCACTGACCTTCTCTCCAAACGACAAGTACCTGGTGTCTCTGGGTGGACAGGACGACGGCAGGTAGCTTCAGTTCACAAATCTGGAATTTTACAATCTTAATTTTACACTCTCAGTTGGGATATATATATATATATCCTACATTACCACATTCCTTTAAAAATACCAATTTTGTATATATCATATACAGACAGTATGTACTTTTGTATTTCGTGTCTATAATTAATCTTGCATGACAAAACCCATATTGAACCTGTAGTTTCTACTTCTATATAAATCATTTCCATATGGAATGCATACTTTAAATACGTGAGTATTTTTGGTACTTGAGAACTTGGTTGTTTAATTATATATTTTAAATGCAAAGCTTTCACTCGTATTGAAGTTGTGTTTGAAGTGTCTGTATTTTAACTCAGATTGTGTTCTGGTCTGATCTTGCTGGTGTGTGTGTGTGTGTTTAGTATTGTGGTGTGGGACATGGAGAAAAAGGAGCTGATCTGTGGTGGTGCCGGCTCACCCAACAGTGGTGGGCACTGTCTGACCATTGCCTACTCCAGCCACAGCGACGAGCTCTTTATCTCAGCTGGGAGGTGACAACAAAACATGATCCATTATTATGATCTACAGTCAGATTTTACCCTTCTCCCTTTGTTATTCAGCTCAAGTCCAGGAGCAAGTCAGTCCTGGGGCGACTTTGGGGTTAAGGGTCATGCTCAGGGTCTTAGTGGTGGAAGTGCTAAAGGTGGGATCAGAGCTGTGTGCCCTTAAGATTATTAACTGTACGTTTTATGTGTGACTGAGGCATCTTAAAATGGACAGAAAGTTGCACAATTGTTCTTTATATTACTATTGACAGTCTTCAGCCAGGTTACAACAGAAACCGAACACATTTATTGCTTAAATATTGTACTGGACAAACAAAACTGCTGCAATGCATAAACTAAGAATATCTTCTCCACAAACATATCAAGCGTATCAAGTAACTCAAAACGGCACTCTGGAAACAAATTCATCTGTGTATTGAATTGTGAATCGTTTATGAATCCATTTTTAATTGATTCGTGAGCCCAAGAATCAGAATCGAGTCGAATCGTGAGATTTTCTGTATCGTGCACCCCTAAAAATTCATTAATCCAGTATAACCCATGATAAACATTTAACCTGAAATCTTGATGATCATCTGCTTAACATGATTTTAGCGCTGCTATGTAGGGTTAAGGATGTTGTGCACAGCGTGTGTATTGTAAATGTGAGCAGTGATGTTCTGTCCTGCAGTGGGACACTCCGGGTGTGGGAGCTGGACCTCCTCAACAGGAAAATCAGGCCCACTGAGTGTCGAATGGGGCAGCTGAAGAGAGTGGTCAAGTGCATAGAGGTGAGAGGAGCAACCACACACACTAAAGGCGTGGAAATTAATCGCGTAATCGATGCATCACGATGCAAACATAAACGATTCTTCATCGACGCAGTGGCAGAACATAATGGATTAAGGGTTTTCAACCGGCGGGCCGCTGCCCCTTTACTGAGCATACACTGCTTAGTCTGAGTGGTGGTCCCTGAGACAGAAGCAGTTGAAAAGCCCTGGATTATATCATCATGATGGTGATTTTTGGCTGCCGCATAAGCATTCTAGTTATAAAGAACATTCCTGTAAAATTTTACCCAATTTTCACAATTTAAAACAGCAGCAGTGGGATTATTATGTTTCCCTGCTCATCTTAAACGTCTTCTTACAGTACCATGCCCGATCCAATGAGAACTGAAATGGGAGGTGGGGGTTACACATGGCGAGCTCACTGTCTACAACGTGAATCAGTAGGCAAGGTATAGAAATTTTGGAGTAGCCCACTTCGATAGCCTTCTTATTAGAATGTTGATTATGCAGCTTGCCGATCAGCTGTGTAAACACTCGCACTGTGAGTTTCAGCACTCGTGACTCTCACGTGGAGCGCTGCAGTTCTGTTGAGTCCCTTTAAATACAGACAACACTCATATTTTAGCTGATAAATAACAACAACCAGCTTTCTACGCACAATACAGCCATTTACTGATATTTTCTAGTGTTTATTCCGCGCACACCCACATGGCACGCCAGGGGATTGTGGGAAATGTAGTTCTCTCCCAGAAAGGCCAAACGCAGCTCATTGTAAAACAATGTTTATATTTATGCTGGTTTCTTTAAATTATCCAAAATGTCCCGTTCATTACCATAAATTCCCATAATTTCCAATTTGTAATATTTCCAAAATTCCCAAACTAAAGTTCCCATGGAAAGTTTCTGGATATTTTCTGCCCCTTTGCAACCACACTTGTATCTGCAAAAAACGATAGTTGTTATTGATTTTGGTCACAATTAGCATTTGACTGTTCACCACTATAGTGGACATGTCGTTAATGTGAATATGTTGTTGTTTGTGATCATTGTCATTTCAAATCAAAGTGAAGCTCATCGTCATCTCAGCTCTATAGAATATACAGAGACGGTGACGAGTTTCTACAGAGTACAGAAAAGACACAGGATATACTGTACATATATACATAGATATATAAAATATAAACCGTAAACCAGAAGTAGAAGAAAGTGGAATTGTAGTTACTTGAGGTATTCAGTAACAGCAGTCAGGTGGAGAAAATTTACATTCAATTTGTCTTTAATAAGTGGTTGAAACATAACCGTTTTCCTTCTGAATGCAGCAGTGAAATATTTTGAGACGTGGTTATGAACACAGCCTCACAGTGTGATGTGTTGTGATGTGAAGAGATACTGCAGTGTTTTATCTCGTAGGTGCCGGAGGAGGACGTTTTCTTCTACTGCGGTACCACAAGCGGAGACATCCTCAAAGTCAACATGAATACCAGACTGCTGAGCAGCTGTGGCCCGAACAAGCAGAAGTTCAGCAAGGTGGGTCAGCAGCAGAACCAGGACCTGATGTGTTTAAGCTCAACCTGGGCTTTGTGCTCTCCATCAGGAGGATGGCAGCGGTTGGTAGGGACGGGTGCAGTTAAGATGTTAACACTGCTGCTGCTCTCATCTGTCTGGTACTTTACTGATATTCTTATCAGTACTTTCTGGAGAAAATATAGTCATTAAGATCAGAATTAACATCGGGCCTCATTCACAAATCTTCTTTACACAAGGACAAAATTTGTTCTTAAGAAAGATGAGATTTTTAAATACTGTAAAAACTGTAGAATTGAAGAAAAGTCAATAAACCAGTAAAAAGGTTTGCAAACGGGTTCAACTCTGATGTGAGCGCTGCTGCTTTGGGTAGTGGTGAAATGAAGAAAACAGACGCGTTATTGTCACATTTGATCTGATACAGACCCTTAGGGCCAATTTCCCAGTCGAGGAATAAGACTAGTCCTAGACCAGCTTTGAACGAGGTCTAGAGTTTTTATCTTGTAATATTAATTTGACTGCAGCCTCCAAATCACCAAATGATCTAAAATGGGAAATTCCTGTTCATTTGAATCATTTACGCATGGTAATAATCAAAAAGTTGTAGTTTAACGTTAGGGCGTTTGTCGCATAATCTGAGGTTCGTCGTCCCGGACCAGCAAAGGTACCACTGAGGTACTCATGAGCAAGGTACCGTTCCCAAGCACTGCTCCCCAGGCACTGACCACATCAGCTGCCCACTGCTCCTTCACTGGATGGGTCAAATGCAGCGGTCACGTGGTTGTGGTGCAGTGTGTGCTGTGCTGTTGTGTGTTCACAATGACAAATAATCAGTCACTTAACTTTCTTTGGGGCAGTTGGTGGCGTAACGGTAGGGTGTTCGCCCCGTGATCAGAAGGTCACAGGTTCGAATCCAGGGCCGGTAAAGTTACCACTGAGGTACTCATGGGCAAGGTACCGTCCCCAAGCACTGCTCCCCAGGCGCTTGTTAGCTGCCCACTGCTCCTTCACGAATGGGTCAAATGCAGAGGTCACATTTCGTTGTGGTGCGCTGTGTGGTGTGTTCACAATGACTAATAATCACTCACTTAACTTCCTTTTAAGTAACTGTAAGAGGGACAGAGAGAGAGTGTGCTATTTTCTGGAAGGTGAAAGGTAAAATGCACCCTAGATTAATGGTTTAATCACTAATGCTCCTTGTCAGCTAAAATGTAAAATAATTAATATATATTAATGAATCCGTTTTCTCCACTACCCAAAGCAGCACTGGTTACATGAGAGTTGAATCCGTTTAGCGCCGGGTTTCGTGTCTGGTGTGTGTGAGAGTGTGTGTAATGGAGCTGGCGTGTTTGCAGGGTGTGACTGCTCTGAAGATGCTGAAGACGGGTGTGATGTTGGTGGGGTCAGGAGATGGAGGCTTCAGCCTCTGCACTGCCAACTTCAAAACCCTCAAGTAAGACCCAGCGTGTGTGTAGTCAAAGTAAACTTTGTCATCTCCGCTATACGCTGTACAAGTACACAGAGAGACGAGACGCCGTGGCTCCAGCTTTAACAGTGCGTAGAACAAATAAGGCACATAGATCTAAATAGAATATACAATATACACCTCAAACTAGAAGTAGAAAGAGGGACATGTAGGTGTGTGTTCTTACATGCACAACGAAAGCACAAGGGCTCCCACATCAGAGATCCCGTTAGAGTACTTATTGAGTAGAAACACTAACATTTCTGATATGAACAGTACCTTAAATAAATACGTTAGTAATTAATTCCAAACATGCTAAGCTTAAAAGGTGCTGGTGCTCTGTAGTGGTTAGAAGAATCGTCTCTGCATCAAGAGGCTGTGGGTTCGAATCCTACCTCCAGCACTACCACCACTGGGCCCCTGAACAAGACCCTTAACCCCAAGTTGCTCTCCCCCTGTAGTTAAGAAATTCTTTTGAGGAAAAACTAATTTGCGAGAGAAAAGTCAGATATTCTCCGAGATAATAAAGGGTTTTTCCTTATTTTAATGTCAGAGAATATCTGACTTTTCTTCTCGGAAATCTACGACTTTAATCTCGGAATTTCTGTTTTTTTCTCTCTGAATTTTACCATCTCCCATGGCCCTTAGACGTTGCTGTAATTGCGGCCCCTATTGTTTAAATAGCAACATTGTATATTTGCCTCTTCCATATTTTAGTTTCAATTGTTTATACCAAATTTCAGCAAAATTTGACTTGCGGCTCTTGAGATTTTAGCATTTATGGCGCCCTCTATTGTTACATTTGCACCATTGATGCTAGCTGGGCCAAAGACACGGCTGTTTAAACTAAATAAGCAACGCAGCGCTTCACTTAATTTTTGCTAATTTATTCGCCCCT
The DNA here is from genome assembly GCA_032718565.1 of Distichodus sexfasciatus. Lineage (NCBI taxonomy): Eukaryota > Metazoa > Chordata > Actinopteri > Characiformes > Distichodontidae > Distichodus > Distichodus sexfasciatus. The sequence goes on from JAVGVS010000744.1 coordinate 38,699, forward strand.
TCGTGAAATCCCCAAAAAAGCATTGTGTTGCGGTGTGTCAGGCTAAGTGTGCGGATTCAGATGACACGTGACTTGCCTCAATCAGCTAATTAGCCCAGGAGGAGTTCACAAAAGTTTGTTTTACATATTATGCCAATGAGCATAACAGCAGGAATTTTCACACTAAACCACACAGCTTGAGAGTTCAAAACGTGTTTGCCTTCACGGTAGCGCCAACTATAGGCCGATCACTACAAGATGCAGACCACTCCTACTTACCCTGATCATTTCAGCTTTCTGTGACTTATGGTTCAAGCAGCGGAATCCGTTTAGTAGGGAAAAAAACAATAATAATAATAAAAATTAAAATTAATAATAATAATAATAAAGAAACAGAACATTTACGAAAGGGTTCCATCACAGCACCTCGTGCTTGGACCCCTAATGAGCCCCTGTAGGTGTGATCAGCATCAGCAACTCAGGTGTTCTGACATGTTGATCGTACGTCGATCGTGTGTGTGTGTGCCTGGTGTGTTGCAGGCGCGTGGACGTGGAGGGAGGCGTGACCTCGGTGACTCTGCGTGGTGAAGGTCAGCAGATTTTGGTCGGAACTGACCAGTCTCAGATCTACCGCTTCGGATACACTGACTTCAAGCCCGAGCTGCTGGCCTCCAACCACACCAGTGCGGTCTGGGACGTCACCTTTCCCACGTAAGTCTCACCAAACCGCAGGTGGAGACGCCACAGAAACACCTTCCGGCCTCCAGACTGTGTGGCGAGCGCTGGTACTCAATCAGAAGTCCAGTAGAAGTCAGAAGCCAGCTATTCACCGGCATCACTACTTACTCTTCTCATTGTTAAGATTAGGAGTTAATTTTCTCTTTTCGTAATCTCACAATAACAAGTTGTTTTTCTCTTTTTATGTCCAGATTACGAGTTAATTTTCTTTGTTCACTCTTAGAAGATCACAAGTTACTTTCTCATTTCACTCTGTCCAGGTTGCCAGTTCATTTTCTCATTTTGTTATTTTGAGATCACGATGAGACGATGGGGAAAAGTTAGATGTTGTCCCGAGGAACTGTTCATTCTCTCAAAGGCACACGGACAATAACTTTTCTTAAAAGAACAGCACGATGAATGTTTTCTTCTCAATACTGTAATCTTGACACCGTTTTAAAAAGAGTAAAAAGTGTTGCTGCGTGTCCTCTACTGACACTCCCACCTGCAAACTGACTCGAAAACACAGACTGACAGCTGACCACAAAGCCACGCTAGGGAGGAGTAACGTGACAATGACGTCGCTTAATGAACTCTCCCTCTGTGACAGTGGATCTTCGGAGCTCTTTGCCACGTGTTCTCAGGACGACATCAGGGTGTGGCACACGGACACCAGTAAGGAGCTGCTGCGCATCAAGGTGCCCAACATGACCTGCAACGCCCTGGGCATCATGCGCGACGGACGCAGCATCTACAGCGGTGCGGATGAAACACTACACCACAAACAAACTGCTGCGACAGTTAAACAGCATAATATCACGCAACTGTAGGATGTCAGAATCTTTGTTGAATTCTGTAAGTAGGTTTTAAGATCAAATTTGTCAAAAGAACAGTTTGTGAATTTTTCATGAAGATTCTGATATTCAGCAATTAACTATTTAAATGTCTTAACTTTCTTAAGAAGAAATTGATGAAAAATCTTGGTAAAGATTACGACTTTATATTTTACATTTTAGATGAGAAGGTTGTTGTTGCATCAGGTCAGGTGATGCCAGCATTTATCTCATACCAGCTGATGATATTGACATCCTGATCCATCAGTGGGACTCTACTAAAACGTGGATGAAAACAGGACGTATAACATCTTGATGTTGCAGATCAACTCCCCAGCTGTGTGTTTGCAGTAAAGACCGTCGAGTTTGGTGTTGTATTTATAAGTGGTTTTCTGCTTTGCCCCCAGCGTGGAACGACGGGAAGATCCGAGTGTTTTCCCCGGAGACGGGCCGACTGATGCTGACCATAAACAACGCTCACAGTCTGGGAGTGACCGCCATCGCCAGCACCAGCACCAGCAAGCGGCTGATCAGCGGAGGCAGGGAGGGACAGGTGAGCACACACTCGCTCTCCTTGATCAGCAGCTGGTTTGGCCAGTTGGTAGTATAACGGGTAGAGAGTAGCACTCTGTAGAAACTGGAGTCACATGGTCTCGTCTCTCTGTGTGCTGAGATGACGATGATGATAAATATGACTTTGACTAACAAACTATATCTGTATATCTTTATCTGTGTGTGTGTGTGTGTGCAGGTGCGTGTGTGGGACCTGCTGCAGACGGCACACAGGCTGGTCTCCACCATGAAGGAACACAAGGCTTCAGTTAACAACATCAAGGTGAAGAGCACGGACGAGGAGTGTGTGACGGCCAGCTCTGACGGCTCCTGCGTGATCTGGGACCTGGTGTGAGTGTGTAACGCACGTGTACACGTCCACCCTATACACTAGAGGTCAACCAACACAGGTTTTTCATCGATATATCGGTAACGTTTTATCGTGTGTGTGTGTGTATTGGGTTGACCAAAAAGTCCAGTTGGTTTTTTGCGCTGCTCAAATGATTTCCTGTCTTTACTGGTGAAAAACGTTTCCAGGTTGAATTTGAATCTTCTTCAAAGGTGAAGGTCTGTCCATTCCATGAATTTTGAAGAGAGTGAAACAGGTGGCGAATACGAAGGTGTGTCAAAACTTCTGCTGTGGCTGCAAAGAAGCACGCGCTCTGGCATTGTCGTGATGGAAGACATGTCCTTACGATTAGCCAGTTCTGTGTTTAATTTGTCCGGCTGGTCGCAGTACACATCTCAACTGATGGTCCTGTTCATGGGAGGAAGCTCATAAAAGACAACACACTTTCAGTCCCACCCAACGGAACCCAGCGTAACCGTCTTCGGGTGTAGTCCTGCTTTAGGGGTTGTTTGCAGTAATTTGTCATGCTTCCCCACGATCACTTGCGATCCACATTGTTATAGACGATCCACTCTTCCTCCCGTCACCTGTCTCTTAAAAAATATTTTCCTCATGTTTCTGCAATAAACCGCAGATGGAAATCCTTTGGGCGAGGGTAGCCTCATTAAGTTGACATTGAACCCAAACGCGGAGGCTGCTCACATAGCTGCGCTGATGCAGATGGTTATCAACCCTGGATTTGGGTATTTTGAGGATCTCACTGGCCGTATCATGGGTAATCTCATCTGGCCGGCCGGAGCGAGGTGCGCATTGAACCAAAAAATATCCCAAACGAAATCTTTAAAAGCACTTCTGGCACACACACACACACACACACATTCTGTAAGAGTATCATCTCCATTTCACATAAAAACGCATGAGGTGTCGAAAATGTCTCTTTTGGTTTCCACTTTTCAACGTGATCCTAAACACACAAAATAGCTCTGGTCTCGTCAGAATTCCGTGTCGAACTACATTGAAGTCAAGTATTTAATGAGAGCACACGAAACGGAACAGACTGAAGTTAGCGACTTCTTAGACCGCTTGACTTTTTGACCAGCCCAGTAGATGAGTGGTTGAGCTCAGGGAGAAACAGGTATGATATTTGAACTGCTTTTGTGATTTGATATTTGAAGCGATTGTGTCAGATCTGCATTAGTCAGCATTTTTTACGTATATGTGAACACGCCAAACGAACTCAGACCCCTCCGAAACGAACCGAACTGAGACCACATCGGGAGCTGGTCTCAGTCTGGTTCGCTTTAAGTCCGCAGCACGGTGTGTTTAATTCGTGCCTAATGAACACAAAAACGCTCCTGGTTCACTTCGACAGGTTTTGTTCGAAGTGAACACTACCCAGAATGCAAAGCAGTAAAGGTCTGAGAGCTCCATAAGAATGAAGTATGAACAGAGAAAGGACTGAGGCTGAGCAGAAGTGGAGCAGAAAGAGAACCGAGTCCCCTTTCAAGTGAACTCACAGTGTGAACATGAAGAGTACCGAGTTCCCTTTCTGTTGGTCCACTTTCTGGACCACTTCTAGAGGACTGAGTTGGGTTCCTTTAAAGAGGACCATATGTGATAACACCCCCATAGTCCTGCCTGAAACACAGTTTGCTCTAGAAACAGCCACAAGAGGGCGCCGTCATCCCCCTAACAGCGCTCACTGTGATCGCCGCGTCATCTGGGGATCATGTATTTATGTACGTCGTATAAAATGTGCCACATACACGTGCTGTTGTTATGTGTTTTTGGTGTTGTATATTGATGATGTATAATTTAGACTAAACATGACTCGTGTGTAAATTCTCTAAATCTTATCCACGTGGCCTGATTGTTTGGAGAGGTGTGAACCGCCCGACGGCTCCCTCTTTCTCCACTCTTTCCCCTCACACGAGCTCCCGGAATGTGCTCAGATGTCTTCCTGTAGACTGTAATGGGGAAATGTTCACTCTCATGACCTGGTGCTGACCTTCTTCATCACGTTTAACCGCTTCATCCTTCATTCCTCACTTCTGTCTTTTCCCACCACTTTATCCCTCTCCACTTTAGTGCGGCACACAGCAAGCACGCTGTTTCTCCAGGAACTGCCTGTCTAGTTAAATATAAACCCCAAACTGATGGCAGGCAACCAACAGCACAAATATTTTTTGACTCTGTGTGTGTGTGTGTATCCAGGCGCTTTGTGAGGAATCAGATGGTTCTGGCTAACACACTGTTCCGAACAGTCTGCTACCATCCCGAAGAGTATCAGATCATCACCAGCGGAACAGACAGGAAGGTACTCACCAAGCCCAAGTGTGTGCGTGTGAAAGAGAGAGTTGATGGACAGAATAAGCAATAGACCCAGATTGGGTGGTTCTGATGTCATAATGCTTTAGTTTGCCAGAAGAGAGTGAAAGAGTGGCAGAGAGATGGAGGAGAGAGAGAGAAATGGAGGAGAGAGATGGAGGAGAGAGAGAGACGGAGGGAGAGAGATGGAGGAGAGAGAGAAATGGAGGAGAGAAATGGAGGAGAGAGATGGAGGAGAGAGAGAGACGGAGGGAGAGAGATGGAGGGAAAGGGAGTAAACAAGATTTCCTGCTCTCCTGTGGATTTGATGGTCTCATGTTGTTTCTTTGCCAGAGATCCCATCTGCTGCTGCACCACAAAGATGCTGTCTCTTATTATAGTACTGTCCCACTGCATCACGTCTCACTCTCATGTCTCACTCTCACTGCACCACGGCTCACCCTCATGTCACTATTTATGTCTTACTTTCACGTCTCACTCTCACTGCACCACGTCTCACTCTCATGTCACTATTTATGTCTTACTCTAACATCTCACTCTCACTACACCACAGCTAACTCTCATGTCACTATTTACTCTCACTACACCACGGCTCACTCTCATGTCACTATTTATGTCTCACTCTCACGTCTCACTCTCACTGCACCACGTCTCACTCTCACTGCACCACGTCTCACTCTCATGTCACTATTTACTCTCACTATACCACGGCTCACTCTCATGTCACTATTTATGTCTCACTCTCACGTCTCACTCTCACTGCACCACGTCTCACTCTCTCATCTTTGCTGCACATCTCCCTCTCATCACGCCACATCACACTCTCACTGGACCCCGTCTCACTCTCGCTGCGCCGTGTCTCACTTTCTACTCTCTCTGTCTCATGTTAGCACATGGCAACCTCTTTAGTTATTAATTAATGATTTTAATTATGAGGCTGTTGTGACTTCAGGGTTTTGCTCCTCCTCTTTCCTATGACCACACCCCTTTAACTGTGACCCACCTTTCCCACGTGTGACCACACCCCTGTAATTCTGACCCCACCTTTCCCACATGTGACCACACCCCCCTTTCACCACAGCAAATACAGCATTTTTATTGAAGAATAGTACGTAATGTCCATGTTGTAGTTATTACTGTCAGCATATGTCCTGACTAATTACTGACCAGCTGACCGATGTGTGTAATGTGCACTGCGTCTCACCCTGTCCACACGTCTGACCTTTGACTTTCCTGAACAGATCTGCTACTGGGAGGTGTACGACGGCTCCCCCATCAGGGACCTGGAGGGCTCGCAGTCTGGAGCCATTAACGCCATGCACATCACTCAGGGGGGCGGACACTTCGTCACCGGTGCGTAAAAACTACCATTAGCCATCTCCAAGCAGTGTTTACTAGTGTTGACCACACCAATTTCAATCATTTCATCTGTGACTGTGAGGCAGTTTTTAATGTAATGCGTAGGAACTTGGTCGGCAGTTGAAGTCCCAGACCTGTAAAGGTACCACTGGGGAGCTCCCAAAAACTCTTACTATGTTATATCTGCTGATATGATGCAGGGGTAAAGTAGCACTCGACCTGTTGGTGAGCTGGAGCAGGTGGCATCTCACCCTCGCATGTATGCTGGATGCCATGTTAGATGCCACCTGCTCCAGCTCACACAGCATCACTCTCGCTCTCTCTCTCCTCCGTCTTCCTCGTGCCACAGGTGGGGACGACAAGCTGATCAAGGTGTGGCACTACGTGGACGGTGAGGTGACCCACGTGGGCACGGGGCACAGCGGCAGCGTGACCGGCGTCAGGATCTGCCCCAACAACAGATACATCATCAGCACCAGCGCAGACGGAGCCGTGTTGAGGTGGAGATTCCCACACAGCTCATAGAGGAGAATCGAACACCAAACTCCTCAACACGGGGACGAAAAGCAACGCTTCACCTGCACCTTCAAACAGAAATGAATCTGAAACTAGAGCTCCACTAAAGCACCACCTGGACAAAATATACATCTGAGGTGCTAATGAGAGGCTTAAGTCCAAACTCAACCCAAAGTTCCTGTTTCATTTCACCTTCGTTAATTGTTAGTAACGTCGGCGCCTCGTTTTTTTGGCCAGCTGCTGCTTTAACACAGTGGGTTTAGGAGCAACATCTGGCAGGAAATTTGAAAGAATGTCTTATTATAGAATTATGGCGAATACTGGATCTACTCGTTATTAATATGTAAATAATTATTTTTCCCATATTTTCTCCACACTGGACTTAACACAAACACACTGTCTTATTTTATTTCACCACAGCACACACACCGCTGCTTTTCTGGTTCCACGTCATTCAAATCAGTGTGTAACCTGACCTGAGAGTTCCAAATGTTCCACGTTAGAGCCTCAGTAGCTAATAAAACTGTTTTGTTCTGTTGAATATCAAGCCAGATTCAAGATTCTTTATTTGTCACATTTATGTACTGGGAATTAAAGGGAAACATGAAAACTCTAACACTAATAAGTAGGGAAGGACGATGATATCGGAATTGTACCAGATTCGGCGGATATTTTTTGAGTCATCATCATCAGACCGATACTTAGTTACCCGATATTTCCAGCTGATATTTGCTGCTGCATTTATTGTCCGTGTGAAAGGTAGCGCTTGTGTCAGGCATGTCCAGAGTCCGAGGTGGGATTTTATACGGCCCGCGCCTTCTGTCTTAAAATGTCTGGTGTTATTTTGTGGTAAAATTCTGATCACGCAGTGGAACGTTCACCAGCAACATCTCTGGTCTTTACGCTCAACTCTGCTGCACACGTGAAACATGTTTAACTACTAAACTGTGTGTTTGCTTCACTTAGTGAATGTGAGCTCACACATGGGCCGTGTCCCGAGCCGTGTACTACTGCACTTAATAGTATGGTAGGTAAGGTGCTCTTATCATACTCTTCTATGTGGTAGACGTGATCTCTCAGAAGTAGCCGGGTTAGAAGACCAAGTTTTCACACTAGGTAGTGCGTTATTGCTAGAGAGTCACACGCACTTCATTTGGACTTGGTACACTACATAGGGGGGCGGAAGCACTTAAAAATGTTGTGCACTCATGCTCGAAATGCTCTGTCCTCGCTCCTTCTGCTTTCACACTCACTTGACTTGGTGCTGTGTTAGAAATGTCAGAGTTATGGTGTTATTTTTGAGCCAGAATTCTGAGCTGCAGGAAATTTGTTGAGCAAAATATCTTTATATCGCTCAACTCTTGCCTTCCTCATTTATCAGCATCAGCAGATATAAACATGAAGACATCAGATAGTTAACATCATGTTTACTACAGTTTGACATATCTCTGAAATGAAACCATCATTGTACAATTTTAAGTGGGGAATCAGTTTACCCTGGACTAGATTTTCTTGAGACCAGCTTGAAGGTTATAATCTGGTAACGACAGTCTGATCAATGTTCCTTTTTGATCAATTCTCCGATCATTCGATTGTTGTACTGATGTATCGTTACAGCCCCAGTACCTAGAGATCACATTAGTAATTATACTGGAATATCAGCTTACATTGTACACGCCTGAATTTTAGCGTAATGTTGCTATGGCGGATTCCATCAAGCTGCCCAGTAACCACTCGATTTGAAAACGTCCCCTGGACTATTCTCATATCTTCACTTCTTTACAAATGACTAATTAACCATTAATGTTAAAGTAATGCTTACTGTGTATTAAATGTTCATGCACCCGGAGGAGGATGGGGTCAGGTTCTGAGTCCTGGTTCCTCTCGAGGTTCCTTCCTGCTAGAGGAGTGTTTCTTGCCACTGTGGTCATGCTTGTTGGGGTTTAGGCCGGTCATATGTAAAGCACTTTGTGACCGTGTTGTTAAGAGCACTATATAAATAACATTGAATATGAATGAGTCCAATTATGAATCTGATCAGGGGGAGTCTGATCGCGGATCAATGTCGTGGGAGTGGTTTAACATTTCCAGCTCTGCATCACAACCGCTTTTTCGAACTTGCCTCCAGATTTGGTTTGTGATGTGACCGTCGAGAAGAGGCAATGACCCCACATCAACATTCACCACATACACTGTGAAATATTAACTACTGGTTAACCTTGATGGAGCTGAGAGGAGGAGTGGGAGGAGAGCTGCAGCAGAGTTTACACGCAGGAACTAACAAGGCAACACACACACTTGCGCAAAGCAGATAAACCTGTTTTACAACACACACACACACCACCTGCTGAAAAATGTTTTAGTAACGCAGCAGGTGTCTGACGCAGGAAGCTCCACCCGTCTGCTCAAGCTGGACAACGACAGGGTGAGGATTTTACTTGTAACTGAGGAGAGTTGACTTCTTAAACGCTATTTTGTCGTTACTGTAGTGACAGTGCTACGCTGATGTGTGATACTGAGACGTGATAAACTGTTTGTCTCTCTGACCTTGCACACAGATCCCTGTCTCATAGCACACGCGTCTCTCTCTCAAGACACATGACCGCTGTGTGTGTGTGTGTTTCTGCTGTGTGTGTGTGTGTGTGTGTGTTTCTGCTGTGTGTGTGTGTGTTTCTCTCTGTGTGTGTGTGTGTGTGTGTGTGTGTGTTTTGGTGTGTGTGTGTGTGTGTGGAAGTTTAGAGGAAAGTGCTGGAGGGGGGGGCACGGTGCTGCAGAGGTGCCCTGGTGGGGGATGTATTCACACAGCAGCAGCATCTCTGTCTCTCTCTCCGGGGCTCAGTTCCATGTCTGCTGACTCTTCTTCACACACACACACGCATGGACTTCACTGCTGGGTCCTGTTTGTGTGTACACAGGTACCATGCCGGCCCACCAGAGTTGTGCATGGGGAGAGAGTCTGACTCTGGAAGGGGCGGGAGACTTCCATACCATGCCCAGGTGATAAAACCCGCAGCATTTGAAATTCTCTCTCTCTCTGGACCTGTCCTCGCGGGCTGTGGTCTGACAAAGAGATACCCTGGCCGAACCTGCACGCGTGGGGGAAGGCTCATATGCATTTCCCTTGTTTCAAGACCAGGAACAAGGAGGTACTCGGCTTTCAGTAACGCTAGGAAATTCAGTAAATCAAGCTTGCAACCTGCCATTTTCGACGCGGCCGGACCCGTTACGTGCAAGCAGAAACCGAGACGAATCGAAATACCTCGGAAGCAAGATTCCCACAGCCAGGACGCCAAATTCCCTGGAACAATCCTTCCGACTTTACGCGTAACGCAAGACTTCGCCGAGAAGACAAGACGCGATTCTCGCTTATCGCCAGCCACTTACGGACTTTAATAAATTCTCCAACCACCCAGAATGGTGAGGATGGAGGACGAGCAAAAACAAAGCTACAGGACTGAGGACATAAAGCCGCATCACTAACACGCGGAGACCTAATCTGAACCTCTGAGTTTAGTAACTTAACATAAATTCACTCTTAATGCAACGTCTGGGCAAAGTTTCATTGTTTAGCATTGTTTAAACCATGTCTGAGAAGAATATGGTTCATGTGCTTAACGATAGGCTCTTCATTTTATGACATTCCCATTCTTTCCTAATTTCTTTTACTACCTATCTCGAACCCGAGAAACACCTCAACCCAATTCAACTCGGCCTCGCATACGTTCCAAACATTTAGCTTAAGGCTAGACTCCACACCAGCATGTCTCTAGGACAAGGCTCAGCCGATCTCGTCAACATACGCACTGGTTTCACCAAAGACGTGGTAAAGACGCCGTTGTCTTTTGTCTTAAGAGATAAGGAGCAACCTCCCCCTTTAAATGCACGCACTTACACCCTTTTGTTCCACAGATCAAAGCACCTTGGCGACGCACACACACACACAATAATACCAATCTCTTCTCTTTCTGGCGTGTGTAAATATACTGTTTGTTGTTGATTGCTTTCGGAGTTGTTTTTAGACTTAGAAGTTAAATAAATGTTTGTTTTATTTTCACCCAGTTGTGATTTCATTAATGGGATTAAACTGCTGAAACCTATAAAAGAATTTGCAAAATTGGTAAAACCACCTTCAGAACCCAAATCCTTAATGTTACTATCCTTAGTGAGAACTAAAGAGTGTAATGCTTTCGATTTGATAAAAAATTTATTTTATGAGACTGATAAATTTTATGAAGAACTTTGATAAACTATAGTAAGATGTTGGGCAAACCTTACAGTATATATATTTGTTTCTGGTACGGTGATCAGGGTGCACTGATCTGGATACATGGGTTCGATAACCACTCACAGCTGGATCAGGTGTAGCGGCATTGTGCTGATTCACGGAGACGACTGGAGTTAAGTTAACTGCTTTAGAACACTCTGGTGGATGCTAATGTACACTGTGTTAGCAACTATGCTTTTGGGAACGCACCCTGTTCACACCGCTGCTGCGTGATTATTACAGTGTTTTAGTAGGAAAACAGGATGTAGTCAAGCATCTCTTCAGCAGAACAGAATTGACCCTCAGTTCCTCCTCACAGAGAAATACACAACGTATTCATGAAACTCTGCTGTCGGATCGCTACTCGGGGTCGACCCGTACCCAAAACACAAGTATCAGCATCGGTACCGGAACTGATGAAGCGGGGATCCTATTAATTACACACAATCATAACACACTTCGTAAAATCTTTGTTTCTCTGTTGGCAGCAGTTGGTAGTGTAACGGCTAGGGAGCTGGTCCAGTGATCAGAAGGTTGTCGGTTCAAGTCCCAGACCGCTACAGGTACCACTGAGGTACTCGTGAGCAGGTTGACATTCTCAAGCTACAGCTGCCCACTGCTCCTTCATGGATGGGTCAGATGCAGAGATCACACGTGGCTGTGGTGCGCTGTGTGCTGTGTTCACAATCACAAATAATCCCTCACTTTCTGTTTTCTGCTGCTGTCCCGGTGTGACTGAACGCTGAAGGGCCGAGTGGTCTTCACATGATGCTGAAATAAGAGAAGTAGTCTTTATTTAAAGCAAGACGTTCTCTCAAATCGTTATATTCAAGAAAGTAAAGACTTCCAGGGTTAAGGCTCAGTTTAAGTTTGAGATTAAATTTGAACAAGGCTTTTTGGAACATTACATATTTACCTCTGGATCCCATGAAGATACAAAGGCTTTGATACAGACTCACACACACACACACGGCGCACAATCCGATTAGTCGACCGACAAGATTTCTGAAATATTTTACATACCACACAACCAGGGCAGCAAGAGAGAGAGAGAGAGAGAGAGAGAGAGCAGGGAAGGTGAGGAAGAGGAAGACACACGTGGTTATTTAACACTGCTTTTGGGAAGTTTCTGCGTAGATAATGATAATGATGATGATGAGTCAAGTTAAATAAACTCAGTAATCAACATGAAACCTTTCCGCTCTGTTAGTGTCCTTGCGTTCCTGTCACTACAACACATACCCTAGCAACCAGCCGGGTGTGGACATGAGGCAGGGCACTGACATGAGTCTGTCCCCAAATTAGACTAAAACACACAGAAAACATCAGGCTGTTCTAACTGGATCCTCATGAGTTTGTGGTGTACAAGCTTCTGTACTTAATAATAATCCTAGTCCTCAACCTGGACAAAACTCAATCTTAATGAAGTAAAAATGACTTGTAAACACCTTTCACACAGGTCACAAAGCGCTGTACAATCAACACACAAACAAGACCTCAAAGTACAGCACCGCACAGTGCACCACAACCACGCGGGAGCTTCATGCCTGACCCATCCGTGAAGGAGCGTGGACAGCTTTTTGCAGAGCCTGGAGGACAGTACCTTGCTCATGAGTACCTCATTGGTACCTTTACCAGTTGGAACTTGAACCAGTGTCCTTCTGATCACGGTGCCAACTCCCTGACCGTTACACTACCAACCGCCTCTTTTACTTTCAAACTCAGTCAAGATCTATTGTAAACACTATGATTTATACAAAAGGTAAGCAAAACTAAATAAATAAAGCACATTAAGAGTGGAATTATGGAGTCGCAGTTTTCTCAAAACGTACCTTTTTTCTCCTAGTGTGTTTAATGAAGTCAGTGAGGGTGATTGTTGTAACATGAAGACTGGAGTGTTGAAATGACTGAGGCGTTGGTGGAGGCCAGGAGGAAGACGTGATCCCACACGTGTGAGATCTACATCTTTTCTTCAGGATGAAAATGCGAGAGGCAGCAGACGATCAAAAGTGTTGATGTGTGGAGACGCTTTCCTGATTTACCTTTCACGTGAACACACACATTTACACACACGTGACGTACAGAGAGAGCAGCAATTGTGCAGCATTTGAGAATAAGACCGGACAGCGCTGAGACGGGGTTCGGGTCACCACTGGGCAAAGGCGTAGGCGAGTTTGTGTGAGGAAAGTGTAAAACTGTAAGTCCCACTGCACACTAAAGATTCATGAAACGAGGAATCGCAACCAGCTGCAAGCCCTGGCAACAAAACTTCTAAAAGGAGGCAGTTGAGAGCGGTGTGTGTGAAAGTAAAGGAGCTATGGCCCGTAACAGACGAGCACTTTTACATGCAGTGATGGATTAACGTGCTTGCAGTAGATTTAATCAATACATTTTATTTTCAACCTTCACCTGCTCTCTGAGTTCATACTGTAATCTGATAATGACTGAACTGTTTCACCTGCGCTGAGAGAGAGAGAGAGACGGGGAGAGAGGCCCAGCTGGACAAGGATTTGGGCTGTGTTGTAGAGAAGTAAACAGTACTCAAGACTGAAGCAGATTTACAAAGACAGACGTCCACGTCCCGTCCACATACGCTATAGTTGACTAGACAGGATGAGTATCTGGTGTACCACAAGTCAACATGCATGTCAGTACACAGCTCTACAGCATGGTTACGGTCAGGTGTAACATGTGACCCTCCACGGCAAAACCAGTCGCAAATTTTCAAAATTGAGTTTTTATGTTTTCATGAAAGGGGCATAAACCTAAGCTCAAAACGAATATTCCAGGCGGAATGAATGGGACGACATATGACTGAGATATCAACATTCTGCTGAATCCACAGCCAGCCGTGATACAGCCTACCTGGGCAAGTAGGTTAATCTGAACTGGAGACGAAGATGGATTCCGGAGAAATATCTTCACGCTAGTCAACCAGTGGATTTACCGTAAATATTGAAGTAGAACGGTCAAAACACAAACTTTTAACATTCTGCTGGAACTTGAATTCCTCACCTCAAGAAAGTCACGTTTTTAGGATGGAAAGGGTAAAAGCCAGCCAAATTTATTCACAAATAGCAGTATAGACGCACTGTTTCCAAAACATCAAAAAACAAAAATTCAGAATATTTTACTCCTACCAAATATAAACGCCGTTTTTTCTCGCTGAATCTCCATAGACAAGTTGTTTTGCTGTGGAGGGTCACATTTTAGAATTTACCCAAAATATTGAAAATCACCTGACTATAAATATCTTTTCGTAATCCTACACTGTGTTTGTTTATAGATACTCTGTCTCCAGACACACTGTCCTCTCGGATATAGTCCCAAAGATAATGTCTCCAAATTACTCTGTTCCATAAAATTACTCAGTTCCACCCTGATGTACTTCCTGTTAAATACCCTGTTGCCCAGTTACCGTTTCCCCAGATACCACTGTCCACTAGATACCATATCTCCCATGCCCTGGGATACTAGGATGCACGATGATATCGAATCGTATTGAATCATATGATAACATCTTATATTAAATGGGATCATCAGATCTATACCAAGATTCACCCGACATTTCAAATGATATTTGCTGCAGTTTTATTGTCCGCAGCGTAGCGCTTGTGTCCTGCATGTCCAGAGTCCGAGGTGGGATTTATAATGGCCGCCTTCTGTATTAAAATGTCGGGTGTTATTTTGTGGTAAAATTCTGATCACGCAGTGGAACGTTCACCAGCAACATCTCTGGTGTTTACGCTCAACTCTGCTGCACACGTGAAACATGTTGAACTGCTAAACTGTGTGTTTGTTTCCAATTTTAGTGAATGTGGAGCCTCGCCATTTAAGGCCAGGTCCTTGTTTCTGGGTACTACTGCACTTGTTAGTATGGTAAGGTGTTTTATACCTTTCTATGTAGTATGCATCTCAGGAAGTAGTCAAGTTGTAGCTAATCTGCTCACATTAATTAGGTAGTGCACATGGAGGATTACACGCACTCTATTTGGACTTGGTACACCATAGGGCAGAAGTGATTTTATTAAAATGTTGTGCAATTGTGCTGAAATGTTTCGTCCTCGCTCCACTCTGCTTTCACGCTCACTCTGACTTGGTGCTGTGTTAGAAATGTCAGAACTATGGTGTTATTTTTGAGCCAAAAATTGCAGTGGAACTTTGCGAGCAAAATATCTTTACACGCTCAACTCTTTGTTTATCAGCATCTGCAGACATGCAACATGAAAATATCAGATATCGACATCCCAATAATTCCATATTGTGCATCCTTACTGGATACCTCCTCAGCTCCACCAGGCACGCTTCCAGCAGGTGCACTGTCACCCAGATACCTTGAAATGTCCATCGATAACCCTGTTCATCAGATATTCTAATTTGATGTCATCATCCTCCACCTACACCACCACGTTAATAACCCTGCATCTGCTCTTGTCCTCAGATACCACGTTCATCAGTACACACCCCGTCCTCTGAATTACACCGTTTTTACTGAATCAGGTCTAATTACACAGTGTAACACTCCTGTTTGTTTAAAACGTTTGAGTCTTTCCTGAACGCACCATTATGCTCCAAATTCCCCAAGACAAAGGAATGAAACTCAATCCTGGGGACCAGTCGGACCTGTCTCAGCAGGTGCTGGGGGGTGGAACCGCCATCGCCAAGCCTCACCTCCTGCGCCAAGTGCAGTGGTGGGAGGGGTGGGTGATCTTCACTTGAGATTCGGCCCACATGAATAATGAAGGAGCCAGCTCTGGGGGAGAGAGGGAGGGAGACACAGGGAGCGATTGTCCACAGCCTGAAAGAGCGCAGACTACACACCTCTCTGACAGAAGCTGGGATCATCTGACCAGCCAGGGCAGGGGGTGTTGGTGGCCTAGTGGCAGGACACTCTCGATCCCATATCTGGCGACACAACATTAGGGTCCTCTGGAGGACTTTAAGTTGCTCTCAGGGGAGCTGTCGTTGAGATTAGGAAATGGAAGTCGCTGTGGATAAGAGCATCTGCTAAATGCTGTAAATGTAAATGTAAACAGGAGAACTACAGATTGACCAGTATGTTTGGTTCAGACCTGATACTGATACTGATTATTACCAAAGTAAAAAAATTAATAACCAATATTTTGTCAGCTGTAAAAATGAAAATTGCTTTTGATTTTTAAACATTTTATAAACAAACATATTATTTTTTCCCTGACTTTTTTTCCAATAAACGGCCAGTTAAATAAAAGCTAATTTACTGTATGAAAATGAGCAAAAATATAACCATAAATAACAAGGAAAAGTCATCTACACATATCTCAAGCCCCAAACCTGACATCACCACCTCTATTGAGCAATAGATTAGACTCCGATTTGCTGTAATGAGTTTAGAAGTCATGTTCTGAAATTATAGATACGGGCCGATTATGTTGAAAAACATCAAAAATATCGATTTTTCTTTTTTGGTCTTATGAAAGAAAAGGTCTTCAAAATTAATCTGGTCTCCAAAAAAGAAAAATCGCTTATTTTGATGCTTAAACATAATCGACCGCATTCAAATAAATAGAATCCAGACTTCCCACCATTACGGCAGATCGGCTCACAAATACATTCGTCCTGAGGTCACCTTTCCCAAACTGCGTTCATCTCATTCCCACAGACGAAACCAGCGCTAGCTCATCATCATTGGTCAAAGTTATTCATTTAATATCATTAAAACACCCAGTTGAAAGATGACAGTGTTGATTGACAAGGCGCTGCTGACATTAGTCGACGCCTGGAATGAGCGCTGTGGACGGTCGGCGGGAAATGTCACGCTCAGGACTGCTGGTTTTGCCCCGGGTTTGGAAAAGAAAGGTAACGGTGCAGAGAAGATCTGGATATCGCTGCTTATAAAATTGATTCTCCAACCTTGAATGGCTTAATTCGAACACGGAGCTGATTTTATGTAACTGAATTTTTTTAAAATTGGTATTTATGTTTCGGAACCAAACCTCTTCAAATATTCAATCACAAAATGTTATTTAAGTGCTTTTTATCATGTTTTGACGCTTTTAGCTCCTAAGAACACAGAAAAGCGCAGAGAACTCTCAGTGATTAGAACAGTATAGCACATGAAGTTCCTCAACCACATGTGACCCCCATTTGGCTCCATACGGAAGGAGCAGTGGGGTTACTATAGAGCTCTCAGTGGTACCTTTACCGGTCCGAGACTTGAACCAGCGACCCTCGGATCACGAGACCAACTCCCTAACTGACACACTACCAACTTTCCCAGAGTCGTTCATATTCACAGTTATACCGTTTATTAGACGCCAGAGTACCGTTTATGTCCTAATTACACGGACAGTCTCCTGCAGCAACTTGGGGTTAAGGGTCGTGCCTTTAGGGGCCCGTATGTGCTGGAGGTAGAGAGAAACTTGGGGTGTGTGTCTGAGAGAGAAAGTGAGAATGTGTGATATTCTCACCCTGCAAAAAGTCAGAACGAATTGCTCTTAGGAACATCATGTGTGAGAGTGTGCAAGAATGTGTGTGTGTGATGAGGCCAGCGCCTGCAGTGCTGCAGATGAAAAGTTCATTCTATGATATGAGATCTCATCCCCAAAAACATTTTGCACCTCCAGGCTTTCTCTCTCCTCTCCCTCTGCATCCTTTATGATGGTGTGATTACTGTGGAGATGGTGGTGCTGATGAAAGTGCAGCTGCGTGAGTTGGAGGCTCAGTAGCTGCTACCAGTGAAAGTGAAATGAGATGGAAAGATAGAGTGGAAAACACACACACAGAGGAATGGGTGGATGGAGGGAGGAGGTAAGAGGTAATCCAGTCTGGAATGGGGTGAATTAGCTGCAAAGAGATGACGTGAGTCAAAGCAGCCTGCCTCCTGCAGGGTTAGCATTTCCATACAGCACTCCTCCCTCCTCTCTCCTCTCTACATCACTCCATCCCACCTCTCACCCACCCTCCTTCTCGTCCCTCAGTGTCTCTCCACCGCTGACCTGGCACTTCTTCTTCCCTGCCTCCTGTCTCTCACATGGACTAGAGCTGAGACAGAGCGAGATGGATAGATGAAGAGAGACAAAGAGAGAGATTTTGGAGGGAGCGCGAAGGTCGAGTTGATCCTGTACAGACGCTAGATTTTGCTGGTGAACATTGCATTGCACACTCAGAATAGCGGCACAAAAAGTAATGCTGTACTATTTCACCAGACGGCCACCTGACCAGAAAACCGTTTATCAAGCAATCTTCATGGCAACATCTCACACCTTACTGAACATGCAGCTAAAAAGAAAAGTTCATGAAACCCAGTATTATCAGATTGGTTTAAAACTAAAATCATTCAAATTAGAGGCTTTTCCGCGAACACAAATTAAAATGTGATTGCTCTCCCCGGTGCAAGACGCGTAAGGTGGAAGCTAGGGTGCTAGCATGTTACAGGGTAAATGTTAGGTTATTCTAGTATGACATGGTGTTGCCAGGTGGTTGCCAGGTGTCGCCAGGTTACATAGTGGTTGATATGAAGCTTAAGTGTGTTGCCAGGGTGTTGCCAGGTTATTATAGGCTGCCATGGTGTTTCAGGCGGTTGCCAGGAAGCTTGTTGATGGTTGCATAGGGTGTTTGCTGGCTGCGTTGCCGTTAGGTTATTTAGTGGTTGCTGTGGTGTTGCCAGGTGGTTGTTGTGGGCCGTTATTAGATCATTATAGCGGTTGCCAGGAAAGTTTTCTGCTACGGATGTTATGCGTTTTGGTTAGGTGGTCAGCAGGTTATTATAGTGGTTGCCATCGGTTTCAGGTGGTTGTTAGCGTGTTGCCAGATTATTATTACAGTGGTTGCTGTATGGTGTTGCTAAGTTATTATAGTATGCTATGATGTTGCCAAGTTATTATAGGTGGTTTTACAGGAAGTTTGTTTTAAGGTTGTTAGGGTGTTTGCTGCTGCGTTGCTAGGTGGTTGCTAGGTGTTGCTAGTTTTTATAGTGGTTATGGTGTTTTAGGTGGTTGCCAGAAGTTTGTTGCCAGTTTGTTGTTAGGTGTTTAAGCATAAAAGTTAAGTATAGGTTATTATAGTGGTTGCTATGGTGTTAAGTTATTATAGTGGTTGCTATGGTGTTTTTATATGGTTGTTAGAAGTTTGGTTACATGGTTGTTAGTGTTTGCTGTTGCGTTGCTAGTTATTATAGTGGTTGCTATGGTTGCTAAGTTAATATAGTGGTTGCTGCGAAGTTGCTAAGTTATTATAGGTTGCTAGAAGTTTGTATACATGGTTGTTAGGTGTTTACATGCGTTGCTAGGTGGTTACAGGTTATTATAGTGGTTAAGTATCGCTATGCTGGGAAGGTTATTTCTTTAAATGTATTCCACTAAGGATTGGCTAGAATACATGCCCCAAAATGTAGTTTGTAACGTTCCGTTGGTTACCCTAATGTAACGTATTCTGACTACTTTGGATTACTTACTATACTGTCATGCTTTTTACAACCACATGAATGTAGCAATCACATCCTGCAAATTCTTGCTTGTTTTTTCACCAATTGGCTGTTGCCTCCAAATCTCCCTGGAATAGACAATATATTTTTATTGTAGGTAGAGTAGCTAAAAGTGATGAAATTTTATGCAGTAAGAATGTATTCTTTGCCCCGGCACTGCTGGCTCTGTTGTGCTGTTCGGTCCATTGTGTAACTGACCACCAACATTACCAGGACGCCTACATTAGAGCCTCTTATTGTTTGTTTGCTTCGCAATGCGTGGGAATTACCGTAAAATTAGAGAGGGGATAGAGAGGAGATAGAGGATAGAGAGGATGAGAGGGATAGAGAGGATAGCCTCAATATGAAAAACAGGAAAAAGACCGTAATCCATTTATTTCAACAAAGTAACTGTATTCTAATTATCACCTGTTTAAACGGTAACTGTAACGGAATACAGTTACTCATATTTTGTATTCTAAATACGTAACGCCGGTATATGTATATTCGGTTACTCCTGCATCAATATCGTGTTTCGTGTAGGTTGTTGTTAGCGTGTTGTTAGGTTATTATAGTGGTTGCCAGTGTGTTAGCCAGGTTATTATAGTGGTTGTTATGGTGTTGCTAGGTTGTTGCTAAGGTGTTAGTGTGTTGCCAGGTTATTATAGTGGTTGCTAGTGTGTTGCTAGGTTATTATAGTGGTTGCTATGGTGTTGCTAGGTTATTATAGTGGTTGCTATTGCGTTGCTAGTTGTTGTTAAAGGCGTTGCTAGGTGGTTGTTAGCGTGTTGCTAGGTTATTATAGTGGTTGCTGTCGCGTTTTCTAGGTTATTATAGTGGTTGCTGTTGTGTTTCTCAGTTGTTGTTACATGGTTGCTAGGTGGTTGTTAGTGCAAGTTGCTAGGTTATTATAGTGGCTAGCGTGTTGCTAGGTTATTATAGTGGTTACTGCTGGGTGTTTTCAGGTTGCTGTTAAAGTGTTTCTTCTAGGTTGCTGTTGTTAAAAGTGTTGTTGCAGTTGTTATTATAGTGGTTGCTGTTGTGTTTCTAGGTTAAGCGTTAGCGTGTTGCCAGGCGGTTGTTAAAGCTGTTGTACACATAGTGGTTGCCAGCGTGTTGCCAGGTTATTATAGTGGCTGCTGGTGTTGCCAGGTTATTACAGGCGGCTGCTGCTGTGTTTCAGGTTGCTATTGTTGAAGCGTGTTGCCAGGTGGGTTGTTAGCTGTTGCTGTGTTATTATAGTGGTTGCTGCCCTGTTTCAGGTTATTATAGTGGTTGCCGTTGTGTTTCTAGGTTGTTGTTAAAGCGGTTTCAGGTTGTTGTTACGGTTACAGGGTTATTAAGTAGTGGCTGCTGCGTTGTTGTAGTTATTAAGTAGCGGTTGCTAGCCGTGTTTCTAGGTTGCTGTTAGCGTGTTTCAGGTTGTTAGCGGTTACAGGGTTATTATAGTGGTTGCTAGTGTTACAGGTTGGTTTGCAAGCGGCTGCTGTTTCAGGTTGTTGTTAGCGCGGTTGTTGTGGTGTGGTTGCTATGTTGCTAGGTTATTATAGTGGTTGCTGTCGTGTTTCTAGGTTGTTATAGTGGTTGCTAGGTGGTTGGGGTAAGGATGGAGGGATGATGTAAGACGAGTGTGGATCAGGACGGGGGTCATGACGTGTTGGGTGATATCTAGTGTTGAACATCAAGTCTTGTAGCTGTGGCGTGGAAACTGGACGAGCAGATGATCACTTGGGCGCATTGGAGTGAATGAGGAAGCAAATGAGGGACGATGTATGCAAGAAAAAGACGAGTAGGTGGAAAACGTGTGTTCAGTGAGGTCATCACATAATAACACTAATAATATAAGACCAGTCAGCCACCCAAGTCCCGACCAGTAAAGGTACCACTGAGGTAATTTCATGAAAGAAGGTGACCGCACCCACATACTGCTCCCCGGGTGCTGCCCATGTCAGCTGCCCACTGCTCCTTCACGGATGGGTCAGATGCAGAGCTGACGTGTGTTTGTAGCAGGTAAAGTGTGGTGTGTTCACAATCACAACAATCACTAATCCACAGTCAGCAGTGTTGTTGTTGTTGTTCTCTCCATCATGAACGTGAGACTTCAGTTTATCTGCAGGAAGCCTTGTTATTCACCGACAATATCAAGATGGTGATTTAATGTCAGAGGTTAGCTTGTGGGGACGGAGCAGCTTATGGTGTGTGTGTGAGGGAGAGAGAGTCTGACCTGTGTGTGTGTGTGTGTGTGTGTGTACAGGCCTGGACCTCCCTCTCCCAGTCTCATGCTGTTGTTGGCCACAGCCTTGCTTGGTTTCGGGCTCTGCTGAGCCAGAAGCGCACTTTACACACACACACACACACACACACACAGCACTACTCACACTTGCATAGAGAGAGAGAGATGGATGGATACAGAGAGGTGGAAAGAGAGGTTTCTTGAGCAAAAGTAGCCTTATGGTGAGCAAGTGCATTTGACCCAATTCACACACACACACACACCTCCTAAGACGACAGCGCCGAAACCTCCAGCCTGAAGACAGAACAGTAGCTTCACTATAACCTTATCACAAAATAGGGTCTACAGCCGATCAGCGATATTCTCACCACACCTCACAACATATGTAACAACCACCACCGCCGTCACCGCCGTCAGTCTCTTGATAATCCCGCCGAGCTCCAGACCGGTGTGCTGGGCTTTAATAATACACAATAATAATAATAATAATAGTTGGCCTTCGACTAAGAGGTTAAGGATTCGAATCCGACCTCTGGCGTTACCAACATTTGGTCCCTGAGCAAGACCCTTAACCCTAAATTGCTCTCAGGGGAACTGTCCCTGAAATTAGGAAAATGAAAGTCGCTCTGGATAAGAGCGCTGTCTACAAATGCTGTAAAATGTAAAAAAAAAAATGTAAAAATAACGTATGATGATGATGATGATGATGATGATAATAATAATACTAATAATACTAATAATACATTTTATTTAGTCGTCATTCAAAACACCTGGGCGACACCTCATTACCAACACAACAGAAACACAACAACACAAATACACACCCTTACAGACGTATGTAAATGTCTGCAACACTTTTACAGTCTGGTTTTGTAAGATCAAAACCTCCAAAGTTAACGCTTGAAGCGGTTCTTTATCACATGTAGATGAATTGTGAAAGCTGATATTAAGCATGACTGTACATTTTTGATACTTCACAGCCTCATTTGGTTTTTGAACTCAGCCTGCTGAACACGGCCCATCCGTTAATAAAGACTGAGTTAAAAGAGTTTGCGTTTGGTTCACCAGTAACAGCCAGCATGCAGACAAACAGCATAATCTCATTTATTCCACATAAACTCAGAAAACCAGGCCAGAAAATATTAAACTGCCAAAACTGCAGACTTGGAGAGCGTCTTGCTGGTGAATGGGCTTCATGACACGGCGTTTTGGGGCTCGGTCTTGTAATGTGTTTTTTATGAATGGAGACTAAAGCCTTTTCATGGACATGAGGGAGTCTATATTTAACTTTGCCGATAGTCTGCCTCTTCAGTGCCGATTCTCAGATGGTCACCACACAACGCCTCAAGGGTCCCTTTCTTGACAATTTCCCCACACTGGTCAGTTCAAAGCAGTGGGGCTGTGGTAAGTCTGTGTAACTGCCAGGAGCGCCACCTGTGATCAGAAGCTTGCTGGTTCGAATCCTAGATTGGAAAAGCACCACTTAAGTACTCACAGGCAAGGTACTGTTCCCAAGCACTGCTCCTCAGATGCTGCATGTCAGCTGTTCACTGCTCCTTCACGGATGGGTCAAATGCAGTTCATGAGCGGTGGGTGCACTGTGTGCTGTGGTGTGGTGTGTTCACAATGACAAATAATTACCTACACCACCTGAGGGGGGCGGCACGGTGGCGAGGTGGCGAGCGCTGCCTCACAGCTGACAAGGTCCAGGTTCGAACCCCTGGGACATCCGGGGGGCCTTTCTGTGTGGAGTTTGGGCGCTCTCCCTGTGTGTTCCACGTGCTCGGGTTTCCTCCCGCAGTCCAAAGGCATGCACTATAGGTTAATCGGCGAATCTAAATTGGCCCTGTAAGGTGTGAATGTGCGTGTGAGGGTGTGTGCCCTGCAGTGTGTTGGCGCTCGCCCGGAAGTTGTTTTTCCGCCTTATATCCGCCGGGTCCCGGATAGGGCCCGTCCTCCATGAATTTAATTCTGGAGGGTGAGTTGCAATGAATGCAAATGCAATAATTCACTGAGTGATATGACAACACGGGAAAACCGCTATTACATTTTCACTCTCATCTCAACACCACGTCTACTTTTATAAAACACTGTGAGCTTTACAAACACACAACTCAACACATCAGTCACAATGCACTAAAACCATCAAAACACCTCACACTTCAAACTAAAGTGACTCCTGCTGCCAAAACTACACTCTCCCTGCACATGCTGGATCTGACTCGAACGTTAGCGCAGACTTCATAAGAGACACTGTTTTAGTTCGGAGACTGTGTAGATATTTCACAAATCTGTTACTGACCCCATGCAGTATCCAGTGTAAAAGACAACTCCAACGCATCATCAGTATGTCTTTTCTACTTTGGTTATAAAGTCTATATTATAGTCTATTTTAGATATTGCTTTATTCTATGTGTCTTATTTGTTGTTACTGTTAAAGCTGCAGTCATGTGGTCTCTCTCTGTGTACTTCTACAGCATGTAGCAGAGATGA
Source organism: Distichodus sexfasciatus (assembly GCA_032718565.1). Classification (NCBI taxonomy): domain Eukaryota; kingdom Metazoa; phylum Chordata; class Actinopteri; order Characiformes; family Distichodontidae; genus Distichodus; species Distichodus sexfasciatus. Next base: position 62,765 of record JAVGVS010000744.1, read on the forward strand.
CAAAGTTTACTTTGACTTTAACATCAGACACTTTAATGCTTTATCACACAAATTACAATGAGCAAAAAACACCACCAACTTGAAGCATCAAAATGCGGAATCAGGCAGATTGCATTAGAATGTCTAAAATCCTCAGTAATCAGTAGTAGTAAAGAAGAAATATAAACCATTTATTTGTGATAAAATGTTTTTAGACTTATATTCTGATGAATACTCAATGGATAAAGTAATGTTTCCACAATAGAATATTTGGGCTTAGAATGCATAATAAAACTCTACAGTCAAGTCAACAGCCTAGCACACTGCTCTTACTGTTTCTAGCAGTTGTATCTATAGTTTCAGCACTTTTATACATAAAGCCAACAAAGTAGAGATTTTACAGCTGCACGTCATGTTTTACATTTACATTTACAGCATTTAGCAGACGCTCTTTACCAGCTTGCATTTCCTAATTTCAGGGACAGTTCCCCTGAGAGCAACTTAGGGTTAAGGGTCTTGCCTAGGGACCTCAGAGGCTGGCAATCACAGATGTCCGATTCAACCCACAACCTCTGGTCAAGGCGAGTGTCTCTACCATTCAGCTTTTCAACACCAACACACCCCAGTAGTTTTCATCAGAAATGTGCTGATTTCAAGACAGTGTCAGCATTTACACATCAAACTATGACTAGTGCGTAGTGCAGGACGTCCTGAACACAACATAAAGCATATGTGGAGAACTCTCACACACACTGGAATACACAAAGGATAGAAAAACACCCCAAATCCTCTCAGGGGCGTACGGTTCATTTAGATTTTAAAAAAGGAACGTTCAGGATTAAAAGACAGTTGGTTGTACATTTACACACTTGTTTTTTTCTGTTTAAATAATAATAATCAGATTACTCCCATTAATCTGTGAAGACGACAGAATACTGGATAACTAATAGAACCGGACAGCTGCAGCTCTAGGTGATGAAGGAACTGGAATGCAAATTCCCACACACCTCTCACGGGCTGTTGTGTGATGCTGAGTCGGCGTGTGTTGTAGGGGCTGGGGTAGAGATGGTGGAGTGCCCTGTAAACATGAACCAGGCCAGAACACGCCCACAGCTTGCCCAGAGCCTAGCCCAGTACAGGAGAAACTACACACACACACGCAGAGAACACATCTCGCACTACACACACACATGGTTACATTCCGCACCTCACAACACCTTACCGCCCATCTCCACAAGTACATGTAGTAGAACAACCCCTGATTCACTGCTCAAGTTAACTTAAAAACAGAAGTTAAAACAGATTAGACTTGTTACAAGAAACTCTTCAAAAGACTTAACGTTATTATAAATATCTAGAAAAGTATCTTCTGTCCCAAGTACATTATTAAAGGTGGTAGAAGGAGCATGAAAAGGGGCTGGTTGGTAGTGGTAGGAGGTGGTGAGCTATCCAAGGATCAGAGAGGGTTACAGGTCTGGCAATCGAGCGTAAAAGTGGATGCAGTGAGGGTACTGTGGAGGAAAGGCACCCCATCCCTGCACTAGAGGTAGAAGTGAGGGTTTGACGGATGACATAAGAGAGACTGCAGCTCCTATGTGCTTCTTCCTCCTCCCTCCTCTCCCTCTTCTTCACCAGGTTACCTCTCTCCCCCTCCCTCCTCCTCTTCCTCTTCCTCCTCTTCATCTTCATCCTCATCTTCATCTTCATCTTCCTTCCTCGCGCCTCTCTTAAAAAGTGTCTAGGAGAAAAAGCCTCACTCTTCTTTCTGTGTAAATATTAAAGTATTTCCATTAACTTCTCTCCTCGCCCTCCACCTCGGCTTCTTTCTCCTGGTTTCTCTGTTCGTATTTCACCGCCTTCCTCCTTACCTCTTCTTCTTCCTTCACCTTTTCCTCCCAGTCCACTAACACCTCTCTCTCTTCATCTCTCTCTCTCTTTCTTCCTCTCCATCTCTCTCACCTGTGCTGCAGGTCTAATGGTTAATGTTTCCCCAGTCTAAAATGCTTTCCACTGTCTCGCTATTTAATAATGAAGAGCACCCTGACTTGTCTTTTAGAGAGGAGGAGGAGGAGGAGAGGGTTGATGCTCTTCTTCTCTCTGAGTATGCAGGATGGAGGGAGTTTTACCCCTTCATCTGCCTTTCAGTTTCAAATTCTTGCTTCTTGCTTCAGGTTTGTGAAAAATAAAACCGGTTATCGCTTATGTTGTTCACACTTACACCTTCATCAGACTCTTGGTCCACAACAACTTCCATCGCCTTCCTCATCTCTGGTGAAATAATTCCAACCTTTTCCGTGTTACAGTCTTGCTCAGGGTCCAGAGGTGAGTGATGCTGACCACTAAGCCAACGAGTGAACAGATTCCACCAATGATTCATGTCCGGTAATTCAGTGCCATGGAGGCGAAGAAGCAGGGCGAATGGTAGGGTTTCTCCTCAAGATCAGCAAGGTCGCGCAGGCGGTTCAAATTCAGGACCTGCACCCGGGGCCGCGCCCTTGGTTAGCTGCTCACTGCCCTCACTGGGGGTCATGGCTGTGGTGCACTGTGTGCTGTGCTGTGTTTCACAAAGACAGTTACTCACTTTCACTTTTGCTTTCGCGTAAAGTGTGTGTGTTTTCGAAGGCTTGACCCGCCCGTGTGTGTATGTTGTTTACAGATCTCAATGACGGTTCATTAATTAAGTTTCTTTTAAAACAGAGCAACACCTTCGACAATTCTTTTCTCTGTATCTCTGCTCCATTCCACTCAGACAGACCAGGTGAGTGTTTGTGGGTGTGTGTGTGTGGGCGTGTGATCACAGGGCTTTGTGATGCTATGATCATTAACTTTAGCACAAATCCACATGTAAAATTTACGTTAACTTTAGAATTTTGACAAATTACAACTTTTCCAGTTTTAGCCAATCATCGCTCGTAACCTACTTTACATTTGAAATGTGTAAAAATCACCACATTTTACCTTCAAAAAGAATCAACCGATAATGTTTACAACTGTTACTGTGTGTGTATGCATGTGTGTGTGTGTGTGTGTGTGTGTCTGTGTGTGTGGTGTACAGAGCCTGAACGACATTGGTGTACAGCAATGTCAGCGCCATGTGCGAAAATGGCTGCTCTTCTGCTGGGCTCTCTGTCCAAACTCCAAAATGTTTTCTGGCCCACGAGGGAAACATCAGCCCGACCAGCCAGATACACACATTCCCAAACACCTCACACACACATACACACACTTCAAAACACTCACACCACACACACACACCCCAAACACTCCACACACACACACTCCCCCAAATACTCCACACACACACCCCAAACACCCCACACACACACACCCCAAACACCTCACACACACACACACCCCAAACACCACACACACACCCCAAATGCCCCCACACACACACACCCCAAACACTCACACACATTGACCTCCCAACACCACCTGTGTGTGTGTGTGTCAGGTGATCCAAGTGAGTTGTACTCTCAACCCGGTTCCAGCGCCTTTTCTCTGATGATGATGATCTGACCACTGCTAAGGACAGTGGATGCTTGGTCACGCCTTCCAGGTGCTCCACGAAGTTTCACCTGGTGGGCTGCCCACACGAAGCCTTCAGGTACACACCACAGAACCTGCAGTCCAGTAGGCATGGAGGGGTCCACTGGTGGGTGGTGTTCCTTGAAGGGTATAAAGCAGGAACTAGTAGAGGCAAGTATGGTCCAGCAGGGAAGCCTCAATAGAGTGTGTGAGGCCTTGTAGGTCTCTAGTCCAGTAGGTCTGTAAGGTTTTGCAGTGAATAAAGTGCATCAGAGTCCAGTATATCCAGCAGAGATCAATTACAGTCCAGAAGATTCTGCTACAGTCCAGTAGGATACAGTAGACAAGGGTTGGCTAGGGTCCAGCATGGCTCAGTAGGGTCCAGTAGTTCATAAAGGTTCCACAGGGTCCATTAGTGACAGGTAGGTTCTAGGAGGGTCCGTCCACTAACTGCAGAGCAACCGAGCAGAAAGTTACTCTTCAGTTTAGCAGCACAGGGTTGTTTGTGGTCGCTGGATGATGCTCTACATGATCAGGTTTGTTTGTAGACCAATGCAGAAGTGTGTTTATTTGGAGAGAACTCACCTGTTAAACACACACGCGGGACTCTCTCCAGAAGCAGAGTTAATCATGTAGAAGGTGATCAACGGCTGCTGGATCAAATATTACATGATGGATCCTGACCCAGACAGTGAGAGACGCCAAGCAAGCAAAGCTCCTTCATTCACCTTAACATGCTGATGGAGCGATGGTGGGTTTGGGTGGAGGAGGTGAGCTTGTTCCAAAGAGAGGGGTATGGGAAGTGGGGTAGAGAGGGGTAAGTGGGGAAGAGTGGGGTGGGTAGAGGGGTGGGTAGCAGAGAGTGGGGGTAGCTGGGGTAGAGAGGGGTAAGGGGGTAGTGAGTGGGTATGGGGTAGAGAGGTGGGTGAAGTTTTGGGGCAGAGAGGGGTATGGGGGTAGTGAGGGGTAAGGGCAGAGAGTGAGCAAGGGAAGGTGGTGAGAGGAGCATGGGTAGAGAGGGAGCGAGGGGTAGAGAGGGGTTTATGGGGTAGAGATTTGGGTGGGAGGGTAGTTATGGGTAGAGAGTGGAGCATGGGTAGAGAGTGGGTTTAAGGGGTAGAGAGGGTTTATGGGTAGAGATTGGGGCAAGTGGTAGTTATGGGTAGAGAGTGGGGTATGGGGTACTTACGGGGTAGAGAGTGAGGCCTGGGGTAGTTATTGGGTAGAGAGTAAGTATGGGGTAGAGAGTGGGCTTATGGGGTAGAGATTGGGGTATGTGGTGGTTATGGGTAGAGAGGGTAATTTATGGGTAGAGAGAGTGAGGTATGGGGTAGTTATTGGCAGAGAGTTGGGTATGTGGTAGAGAGTGGGGTATGGGGTAGTTATGGGTAGAGAGTGGGGTATGTGGTAGTTATGGGTGGAGAGTGGGGTATGGGGTAGCAGAGAGAGGGGTATGGGGGCACTTACGGGGTTAGAGAGGGGTGGCGGCAATTTTATATGTACAGAGGGGGTATGGGTAGTTATGGGTAGAGAGTGGGGTATGTGGTAGAAGCAGGTGGAGAGTGGGGTATGGGGGTAAGCAGGAGAGAGAGGGGGTACTTACGGGGTTAGAGAGTGGGGTGCGGGTACTCTGCTGGGTTAGAGAGTAAAAGGGGGTAAAGGTAGAGAGGGGTGTGGTAGCAGGGTAGAGAGGGGTATGAGGTAGAGAGTGGGGTATGTGGTAGCACAGGGTAGAGAGTGAGGTATGTGGTAGCAGGGGTAGAGAATGTGTGTGGGGTATGGGGTGGAGAGGGGTATGGGGTATATGGGGTAGAGAGGTAAGTGGTAGTTATGGCAGAGAGGGGTAGGGTACTACAGGGTGTAGAGAGGGGTATGGGGTGGAAGCAGGTGGAGAGGGTATGTGGTAGTTATGGTAGAGAGGGGTATGAGGTAGAGAGTGGGGTGGTAGTTATGGGTGGAGAGTGGGGTATGGGGGGTAGTTATGTGGGGCAGAGAGGGGTATGTGGTAGTTATGTAAGAGAGTAAAAGGGCACACAGGGTAGAGGAGTGGGGGTATGTGTAGTTAGGTAGAGAGTGGGGTATGGGGTACTTACAGGTAGAGAGGGTATGGGGAAAGCAGGGGTGGAGAGGGGCAGGGGTAGTTATGGGGCAGAGGGGTAAAGGGTAGTTACAGGTAGAGAGTGGTATGGTAGTTGGTGGGTAGAGAGTGGGGGTATGTAGAAGCAGTGGGTAGAGAGTGTATGGTAGTTATGGGTAGAGAGTGAGGTATGTGGTAGTTATGGGTAGAGAGTGGGGTATGTGGTAGTTATGGGGTAAAGAGTGGGGTATGGGGTAGAGAGTGGGGTATGTGGTAGAGAGTGAGGTATGTGGTAGTTATGGGTAGAGAGTGGGGTTTGGGGTAGTTATGGGTAGAGAGTGGGGTATGTGGTAGTTATGGGGTAAAGAGTGGGGTATGGGGTAGAGAGTGGGGTATGTGGTAGTTAGGAGTGGTGATGGTGGTGGTGGGGCAGTGATGTGGGCAGTATGGCAGGTGCGTCTCTCTGCATGGCTCCAGGCTCTAATAAAGCCGGTCTGGAACTCAGATCAGCTGAGACCAAGGTCAGAACCCAGACGACGTTCAGCAGGACCAGCCTCCGTCTCAGCCCCCTACCTGCACCCATCTGGAGCCCAGTGGAATGCTGGGTATTTTTAGAATGCTGGGATTGATGGGGTCATGCCAGGTCAGGCTGAGGTTTCATTGTAGGAACCAGAACGTCCAGTTTCATTGCACAATATAATAAACTGCTTTTCTATCATTTTAGTTTTATGTGTGTGTGTGTGTGTATGAATGTGTGTGTGTGGGTGTGTGTGTGTATGTATGAATGTGTATGTGTGTGTGTGTGTGTGTATGAATGTGTATGTGTGTGTGTGTGTATGAATGTGTGTGATGTACTGCACTGCAGGTTGTTAATCTCTCAGCAGGACAAACCTCCATCTTTGCCGGATCTTGTGGAATCATCACTCTCTTACCGTGGCCAGATAAACCCACTGCCCTTCTCTCTCTCTCTCTCTCTCTCTCTCTCTCTCCCACTCTCTCGCTCTCTCTCTCTCTCTCTCTCCACGTTATTAAGAATCATCTCTGATGTGGAGTAATAAATCTCCAGAATGAGTCCAGCTGTCTCTGTGTTTGTACTGGACTTCAGACGTCTTCACTCGTGTCTTCATGTTGGTTAGCGTTTGGTGCAGCGTGTTTATGTGGTTATTGAACACCCCCGGGGTGTTGTACTGCAGGGGGTTACACGTGGGACTGTGCTGATGAAATGTTGATTTGAATTGTTGTTTCTGTGCTTAATACAGTAAATGCATTTAGGGCTTTTCACGTGTGCAGCTGTTTTTATAACCCCATATCTTTATGTGTTCGGACTTCTCATTTCCACATGAACCGTGTTTAACCTCAAACACATCTCTTCTAAACGCCCTCCAAAGTGAAGATTCTTCTAAACGCTGGATTCTGGGGATACATGTAAATGCAGTTGAACAATAAGCTCTTTCTCCTACACTGGTTTCCAGGGTTCCATCACTCGCTCCCTTCCTCCCCCTACACCACCGGGCCTGAAGGTCAGAGGTTACCTTCATCAGGAACACTGTCATCTGAGTTCCTCCTTCAGAGCGCCTCCTCCAAACTCCTGCTCCTCGTCTGCAACGTGGCAGGAAGCGGACCGCAGGGGGCCAGGTCACTACACACAGACACACACACATCTCACACACCTCCCTGAAATTAGGGACATTAAAACCCAGTTGTTAACCACAGAACTGTCTCCCTGCCTCAGGTTCGGTCCTCCGCTGCTGCTGCGTGAGGACAGGTGTGTGTCGTGGGAGGAGCTTCAGCACAGCATCATCAGCAAACTGCACAACCTGATGCTCAACGGCACTGCAGTACAGGTGGCGCTATCATCACACACACACTCATAATCATACATACACCAACAGAAAAACACACACAGATAAAACACAGTTTAAACACACACACACACACGGTGTGTCATTTGAACAGATTGCATAAGAGTGAATCAGGACATAGAACGAGCAGCTGTGTGTGTGTGTGTGTGTGTCTAGGTAACATGAACCTTGAATGAATCGTTTCTCCCGTGTGTGTGTGTGTGTGTGTAGAGTGCAGGTGTGTTGTTCCGTGTGCGTGTGGTTGGTGCGTCTGCTTCCTGTAGTTACCTGTCTCCTCAGGACACTCGCCCGCTCTGTCACCCTGCTGTAGACAGGTGAGTCTCCGCCCACATCCCCGCCTCCGGCTCCACACACACACACACACACACTTGTAAAACTTAGTTTTTAGCCTTTTGTCATTTTAATTGTCCGTATCCAACAGGATCAAAACTAGTCAGACAGCAACATGCTCCGTTACTCAAACTCCCACGGGACTCGCTGGGGCTCTTCACGCTCACACCACGCCTCTAACCCCCAAACCGCCTGTAACGGCAGGCAGGTGAACCCAAACGCAGAGTTGACTAAACCAGTTCGCAGGCACAGGGGTAAATTGTTGAAAACCCAAAAGTTTATTCAGGCAGAGGTCAATATCGAAATACACAGTCCACGAAGCAAACAAATCCAAATCACCAGAAGCAGAGGAGTAATCCAAAAAATGAAAGCAAGGGTCAAAACGGAGACAGGCAAACAAAAGAAACGCTGGAATACTGGAAGCCGGGTTATGATAGGTTAAAACTCTGGTGACGTAGATCTGGTAAACTGGGGTTGGTGTGAAGATCTGGAACTGGAGTTTGCTGAGGCAGACTCCTCCCTTGGTCTGGGCTGGACTCTTACACCGCCGCCCTCTCCTCGGACCCTCCTGAAGGAAGAAAAGGAGACAGTTGTATTGTAATGCGTCATGGTACTGTAGAGTGTGGCTCAAATGAGTGTGGCTCCAGACAAAACGCAGTTTCTCCACAACCAGTTGCGATTTCACGACCAAAGTTTCAGATTCTACAGGGGAAATACCGTTCAACAATCTACAAAAAAACCTTCTCACTGCTTCAGAAATGACAGCAGTAATAACAGTATAACATTACACAGTAACAGTGTAACATGAACAGTGTAATATTAGTTACTTTATTGCAGACATTTTTATCAGAATATTTTTGCACACTAATAATTATGACGTCATTATGAGCTCGCTTCAAGTAGTAAAGCAGCTGTTTTGAGGTAATACTGAAGTAATATATGAAGTAGTAATGTTCTATACTTGTGGCTTTTTAAAACCTCATTAAGAGCTGGCTTTGGTTAATCCGTTACCGGACGTCACTGGTAAAGTTTCTGCAGTAGATGGAATGAGGAGTCAGACTTTGCGTGATCACTGGGATATCATGCAAAAATAGCAAAATATCCCCAGAAGAAGTGGAGCCTGAGCGCAGTGAGAGCCACCTGCAAACGCGTTGATGTAGCAGGACCCACTGTCATCAGAGCAACCCGGCGGTGGTCCGGCAAAAACTATTCACACGGCAGAAAACAGGTTGGTGAACTGATTTGTACAGAATACAGTGTGAGAGTAAACAGTTAAACAGTTGATATTTTAAAATCAATTAATATTAGTCAGGAATCGTTGACATTTAATACAAAAGTCTTTATTAGAAATGCCATTTTATGCGCCACCCTGTTGGTAGAACAGTTTCCTCTCACTCACGATGCCACCGCCGTCCTGCTGTTTCCTGGCTCTCAATCAGGAGCCAAAGTTTGCAGCTTCAGTGTTATTTTTAGTGTGAAAACTTGGATGAAGTTTGTGCTGTTAAATCTCAGTTCCATCTCTGATGAGGGAGCGACACCTTGAGGAGGAAAAGAGAAGTGACGGGGAAACGGAGCAGCAGGAAACGAGCACCATCTGTTCACACAGAAACACACAGCAGACCCGCTGACCAGGAAGCACCACCTTTACGTTATAAGTGTTGGTAGTGTAACGGTTAGGGAGTTCGTGGTCAGAAGGTCGTCGGTTCAAGTACTAAGCACTGCTCCCTGGACGCTCCTTCTCAGATGGGTCAAATGTAGAGCTCACGTGTGGTTGTGGTGCACTGTGTGCTGTGCTGTGTTCACTCAGGGGCCTCCTACTAACCTGAGGCAAGCAGTGTGTGTGTGTGTGTGTTTGTGTGTGTGTGTGGTCTCTGACCTGCTGGACCATGTTGTTTGTCTCTTTCAGGGCCCTGAAGCTGTGTGGCCCTGGAGGCCCTCCACATGTCAAACTGGTCATAGAGTGGGACATGAGTGTTAAAGAGCGGTGAGGAGTGAACATCTCTACACACACACACACACACACACGGAAATATGGAAATATGTCATTATTAGTCCAAAATATATTATAAAATATGTGGAGAAATCAGCTGTGAGGTGAAAAGATTCTTTAAAATGTGTCGTTTCTCTCTAATCAGAAAGAGTTTTACCACAAATATGTTCCATATTCTATTACATATCACAATATGAACACACACACGTTCGCCGCATCTCTTAGTGTGTGTGTTTGTGTGTGTGTGTGCGTGCAGTGTGTTTGGCAGTATTCAGGAGGAGGTGGTGAGGGAGGATGAGAGTGTACGAGAGCAGCAGCAGAACCACCTGCAGCAGCACACCTGCACCCTGGACGAGTGTTTCCAGCTCTACACCAAAGAGGAGCAGGTTGACCCTCACACACGCTCCGTGTCCTAGTTGTTGGGGTGACGGGTGGTGACGGGTGTAGTGATTGCTGCTTGGTGTAGTTATGGGGAGTGGTGAGGGTGTGGTTCCTGATCGGTGTGTGTGTGTGTGTAGCTGGCCCCGGACGACGCGTGGCGCTGTCCCCACTGTAAGCAGCTGCAGCAGGGCATGTTGAAGATGAGCTTGTGGACGCTGCCCGACATTCTGATCCTGCACCTGAAGCGCTTCCGGCAGGTGGGCGAGCGGCGCAGTAAACTCTCCACGCTGGTGCACTTCCCCCTCGGCGGCCTGGACATGGCACCTCACGTGGCACAGCGCGGCCTGGCACCCACCCCGAACGCCCCGCCCACCTGGAGCTACACCGACACGCACTACCTGTACGATCTGTACGCTGTCTGCAACCACCACGGGGGCATGCACGGGGGGCACTACACCGGTAAACACCTCACACACACACACCCCCTCATCGTACACCAAATGAACACACACACACAACCTTAACGTACACCTCACACAAGAACACACACACACACACATAAATACCACTAATACTTCCATATTTCAACACACACACCTCACCAAATTTAAGATTTAAGCTCTGCCCCTGTTCCATGCTGAGTTTCTGTGTGTGTGCATGTGTCTGTGTGTGTTGCCCAGCGTACTGTAAGAACTCGATGGACGGTCAGTGGTATAACTATGACGACAGCAGTGTGGACTTGGTGCCGGAGGTGGAGCTGTGCACACGAGGGGCCTACATCCTCTTCTACCAGCGCAGAGACGCCATCCCACCCTGGTCGGCCAGCAGCTCCGTCAGGGGTCAGACACACACACACACACACTAACAGCTCAACATCACACCATAACCATGCGCTCAACACCACACAAATCACATCTCACATGTTGGAGTGTAACGGTTAGGGTGTTCACCCCGTGATCAGAAGGTCACCAGTTCAAGTCCCAGACCGGTAAAGGTACCACTGAGGGCCTCATGAGCAAGGTACCGTCCCCAAGCACTGCTCCATATTATAGTGATTCAGTGGACGATGTCTTCACCTGTTGAATACCTTAATTAGTAAGAAGATCTCACGTCTCTGTGATGATTGTCCTGCTGCTTAAAGATCGCTTAAAGATGAGGAGGACAGAGTCGAGAGCGTAAAGACCAGAGATGTTGCTGGTGAACGTTCCACTGCGTGATCAGAATTTTACCACAAAATAACACCAGACATTTTAAGAGAGAAGGCGCGGGCCGTATAAAATCCCACCTCGGACTCTGGACATGCCTGACACAAGCGCTACCTTTCACACGGACAATAAATGCAGCAGCAAATATCAGCTGGAAATATCGGGGAAAAACAGCAGTTATCGACCGATTCCGATATGATTCCGATATCATTGTGCATCCCTACTTTTGACTGAGTGTGTGGTGTGTGTGCAGGTTCCATCAGCTCGTCCATGTCGGACCACTGGCTGATGCGTCTGAATGGAGAGAGTAAAAGGGGCAGTTTGGCGTCATACTTCTCCACCACTTGCCCCTCCCCACTCCCCGACTCCCCCGAGCCCCCCGTCTTCCAGCGTAAAGCTCCGAGAGACGACAACGGTGCGCACTTTTACCCCCAACCTCGCCTCCGGAACGTTCTCTTCAAAACCACGTCGGTACTATGACACATTACAATACAACATTCTTCTTTTCTTCCTTCAGGAGGGTTCGAGGCGAGGCCGGCGGTCCGGGGTTTGGGGCGCAGCGTGAGCGTGAAGAGCCCCAGCAAGTCCCGGGGGAGTCTGAGTAAAGTTCTGCCTCTCAGGTGGTCCTTCAGCCCCCGCGACCGACACAAACCTGCCCCTGCTGCTGCTGCTCCAGCCGCCCCCGCCGTTACCCCTGTCTCTCCCGCCACCTCACCCGCTCCTGCCCAGCTGGTGGAGTACCTGGAGTCGGGCAGGAGACCTCGCTGCACCAACGACCCCATCGTCACGGCGATGACCACCTCGTCCTCAAACCGGGACGCCCCCAAGGGCCAAAAAGCCCGCGTCTCAGACCCCACTTCTTCACCCCCGCAGGTGGCTGAGGGTCAGCGCCGCGCCACTTCCCAAATGGAGACTCCCGCCCGGCGGGGGAGCGGCAGCAGCAAGAGGGTGAGGAGGGAGCGGACAAAGGGGCAGGAGCGTCACCATGACAACCGGCAGGAGGAGGACGAGGGCGGGCCCCAGAATGGCGTGATGGCATTCCTGCGGGGCGGCTTTGCCAGGACAGAGGCGGGTGAGGTGGGCGTGGCCGAGGAGGAAAAGAGGGGGTGGCTATGGGAAGACGGGCGGGCGAACGGGGGGACAGGCGAGGTCCGGCGCTCCCGCAGCTCCGCCAGTCTCCCTCGCAAGACCGGCAGTAACGTGAAGCGAACCACGTCACTCCAGCGCAACGGCCTGGCCACGCTCCGACCTCACGCCCACCTGGGTGGAGACAAGAACCCCCACGACTCCCTGCTGAGGACGCGCTTCAGCAGCAGCAGCACGGCCTCACTGGGCAGGAGGAAGACGGTGCAGGAGTCCAGCTTCTGACACACTCCTCTAACACGCTTCACACACACACAGTGTTGTTCGGCTTAAGTCATGGAATCAAGAAAACAAGAGTTTTTAATGTCGACCACACGCTTCGAGAGTTAGAGAGAGTTAAAGGACAAAACACGTTTGCCGTTGCTGTAGCGCCCCCTACGGCTGATCTGATCCGTCACCTGTCTCTACAAATTACGCTTTAAGCTGCATGGTTTGTTTTACCGGGGAACAAATAATAATAATGATAATAATTCAAAACAAAAACAAAAACAATAACTGCATCCCAAAGTGCTGTACATTGAACATAAAATCAGGAAAAGAGAGACAAACAACGAAGCAGTTGAAGTGTGAAAAACGAGTATGAATAAGATGATAAAATCAACAAATTAGAAATACAGTAAAACAAAAAGTAATTTAAAAAAAAGAAATCAAAATACAATAAAGTGATTACAAATGAAGAATGACTAAAAACTAAAAATGTTTTTTAAAAGGCCTTGTTGTTGGCGGTAAATCACAATACGATATCAATTCAGTGTATGATTCCACATCTGCCGATATCACAGCGTCTGCTACAATATGATTTCCATTTGATATTGATAAGATGCAGCACCATATTCTTATTTAACCTGATTATTTCATTAAAGCAGGCCTTACTGCACTAATAACTAACAACTGAAAAATGAAGAGATGAAACATCACAAGTGCGTTCAGGGAGGACGTCCCAAAGCGATACCTGCTGGTCGACATTCAACCTGCTTATTATTCATCTCATGTGATCAACTTGCTGAAAGCCAATCAAGTAATTTAAACTCGCAAATATCTTATTTATTACCAAATGTTTATAATATATATTTTTCTTATGGCCAAATCCTGACTCCAGCAGGTAACGAGCTCAGTAAGGGCCCTTAATCGACTGCTGTGAGCATTACGGGGAAAATCAGATTTAAACTGTGATTATGATTCATTCTGAGTTAATTATTCATACTGTTATTCCAGATTGTTCTATATATTGCACATTATAGATTTGATGAAGCTTGATGTGGGGAAATGCAGGAGCTACACAGACACTCCCAGCCAACAGAATTGGAATACATGGAATAAATGAAGCACAAATTTACACACACACACACACTCCAGTATTCCAGTAGTGTTTGTAGCGTGGCTGGGTTTAACGTCTTGTGGAACTAAAGGGCATTTATTCTTTATTATTCTTTTCCATTTTACTGTAAAATGTGTTGATTGATGAATTCTGTGCTCAGTGTTTACCAAAGGAAGCAGCTCTTTCTATCAGGACACATGAAGGATTCCTTCTCCAGATCAGATTCTCGGATTTGGTTCTTTTATATGCAACATTTTTATATGCATTTTGTAATGTCTTTGTAAATACACAGATTTTTAAAAAGAGATTGTTGTGAACCTGCAGACTGAGACCAGAACTCACATGTAGACGTCAGCACACTCAGATCGGTGCACAGCAGTTAGTGTTATTAATGAGACCAATGATAAATGAAGTCTTTTATTTTTGTACGTCTCTATTAAAACACGTTACGCACAATCAGCTGTTTGTTGGTGGTGTTGATGCTCAGAGTGCAGTCGATGCAGATCTCACTCCTCACTCATGCTGCAGGGACGGAGAGATACTTTAAACACTGCAGTGCTGTTAACATTTTAAAACATCACATTGATGCTGCATGCAGTTCGAACTGTGGACAATGAACACCATGAAATCAAAGTCAAAGTCAACTTTATTGTCATCTCTGCTATATACTGTACAGATACATAGAGAGACGAGACGACGTGGCTCCAGGTTATTTCCAGTGCAAACAAACAAAGAACAGTAGAACATCATAAATACACTACATGTGTAAACGTCTTCATTTATTCATATTAAAGCATTTGTTCTTAAGCCTCTCTTACACACTTTTCACAAAGATTCTGGCATTCACCAATGTTTTCTTACCTGGAAGCCAGACCCAGACCAGTCGTACACACATTTGAGTGATGACCGTTTGTTCAGAATCATTCACTTGTGGCAGTTTCTTAATTGTACAGTTGATAAAATTATAGTATCATAATGTAATGTATTGCTGGCCTTTTAAAAACAAACTTAAAATTATTATTAATTACATGATGCATTAGTTAATAAATCTATAGTTATTCATGTAAAGTTATTTATTGAAATTTATAATGATCTGTTATCATTTATAACACATTTTTATTGTTCATAATAATAAATGCTTAATAATTATTAATTAATTAACTAACATATTTATATATACAGTACTGTGCAAAAGTTTTAGGCAGGTGTGAAAAAATGCTGTAAACAAAGAATGCTTTCAGAAATATAAATAATGATCGTTTATTTTTATCAATTTACAAAATGCAAAGTGAGCGAACAAAAGAAAAATCTAAATCAAATCAATACTTGGTGTTACTACCTTTTGCCTTCAAACCAGCTTCAGTTAAATTTGGATTAAAATTGAATTGAATATTATTTTGTAGGATTATAGTCATTATATTATTTTGTAGGATTATAGTCATTATAGTCGTGTCGACTATAAAGTACTTCTCTTGACCTATAAAGCTCTAAATGGTCTTGCACCGCAGTATGTGAGTGACCTCATTTGCACTTACAATCCGGCGCGTACGCTTCGATCGCAAGACGCAGATCTTTTAGTAATACCTAGAATAAAAAACGCTACCGTGGGGGGAAGAGCATTTGCTCATAAAGCGCCACAATTGTGGAATAAACTACCCGTTAGTGTTCGGAGCTCAGAAACAATCTCTGCTTTTAAGTCAAGGCTTAAGACTTACTTGTTTAATCAGTCTTTTGGTTATTAAAATCCCTTTTTCTTAGTTAAAGGCGAGATCTGGGGGTTCATGGTCATTTGAGATTAAAGGTGAAAGGGGGGATTGGTGCTGTCATCCTACCACTCTGCTGATCGCTCAAGTTTGCAGACGGTGGTTTGGTGTGATGCCGAGACCCCTGGAAGCCCTCATGTCTGTGTTACCTTCCAGCTCTCCCTTCTTAGCTAGGCTGCCATAGCTACTCTAGCATTGCCGGAGGTTAGGTTAGGGCACTTAACTTTCTCCTCTCTCTTCTTCTCTTCGCTTGCTTGTTGGGGGTTTAGGCCGGTTATATGTAAAGTGAGTTGTGACAATGACTGTTGTTAAGAGCGCTATATAAATAAATTTGGATTAAAATTGAATTGAATATTATTTTGTAGGATTATAGTCATTATATTATTTTGTAGGATTATAGTCATTATATTATTTTGTAGGATTATAGGATTATAGATCTGTGGTTAGTTCTCCAAGATGTTTGGAACAACCTACCAGCCGAGTTCCTTCAAAAACTGTGTGCAAGTGTACCTAGAAGAATTGATGCTGTTTTGAAGGCAAAGGGTGGTCACACCAAATATTGATTTGATTTAGATTTCTCTTTTGTTCATTCACTGCATTTTGTTGATTGATGAAAATAAATGATTAACACTTCCATTTTTGAAAGCATTCTTTGTTTACAGCATTTTTTCACACCTGAAAAAAAAAAAAAAATATATGTATATATATAAATTAAAAAGTATATTCATGGGACAATCAGCAGTCATGTGGATTAAATCCTGCCTTGTTCAGTGACTGATTATGACTGAGGATTAACGTCCAGTTCACTTCTACATTGAGTAAACGCCAATTAATTTGTACGTAGTTGTTGTAGAATAAAAACGCTATGGGTTTGTGCGGGTTGTAAATTGTTCATTTGAAGGTGTTTTTAGAGTCTTTTGTTGTGGTTTATTTCAGGTTTTAAGAACACGTCATGAATCTGATGGAGATTAGTCTTATTTCTTAAGAACAAATTTAAAACAATTCTTAAGAAGATATTGATAAATGAGGCCCAATGAGTACAATAATAAATATATTTAATAATTATACTATAGTTTCCTACACTGTTTATATTTATGTTTATCTACACAATAATTATAATAACATTCATGTGCTGAGTTCATGTGCCAGTCATATTATTCTACACCTACTCTATCGGGGTGTCCCGGGTGTCCTGCACGATCTCCATCATACCTGGGGAGTGAGTTCTGCTGAACTTCTACCTGAGACCAGGTGTCAATGTTCTGAACTCCAGTAAAAACCTGCACGACCACACCTGCTTTAAGTGGGGGAACAGCATGTCGTGTTTGTGTGTGTGTTGTCACGTGATCAGTCCCATCGTGAGCAGGTCCGGTCAGGTTGCATGAGACCGGGACATTAACCATGTGAGCAGCACAGCGAGGTTCACAGCAGGAGACTCGAGCCAAACCCCATCAGCCTGCACTGTCCACACGGGATTAATTCCCTTTAATCACCACTACTGCTGATGTCACTAATTACCCTCACCCTCGTTAAGGAGAGCAGGAGGAGATGGGGTCAGACTGAGTAAAGTGTTCCTGAGAGAAAAGGAGGCGTAAACAGGTTACATCCAAATTCACTTACATCCGTCGGATTATATTTCTTGTATGTGTTATTGTGTATGGTTATATAGAGCCACTGGGCATCTTCTCACCACCTTTTATAAGCTTTTAAATGTCTGCATGAGATTTGTGATGTTCTTCAACAGTTGGTGACCAACTTTCCTCCTGAACATGGAACAGAACTCAATATCTACAACGAAAAATAATTTCAATAAGATCTGTTAAAGAGCACATTTTTATTTTATAGCAAATTGTTGAATAAGTTCATGTTTTTACAAACTTAATAGAAGTGAAATCATCCTTAATATTGTTCAATTTAACAGCAAAATTTACAACCTGAAACATTTTGACTAGTTTGCTTTTGCCTGGCCTCAGGTTTGTAGTTTAGGAATGGAAATGGAGTATGGGAATGGAAGTGAACATTGAACAAGCTCCATAACTCTGCTTTGACATATCGGGTTGTTAGTCTGGTATTATGTGAATGTACATGTGCGTATGTAATCTTAGTGAAGTATATAACGTGCGTTTCTGCAGGTCTCGGTTATGAACGATGCTGTGATTCATACAGTGATAATTGGCTCAGCGTGAAGTCGTGTAAACATGCTAACCAGGGGAGGCTGACAGACACCAACAAAAATAATCATTTAAATCTCGTCCTCGAAGAGTCAGTGAACATCCCGCTCAGAAACGTTAATATGGCTGACAGTCAACAAACGCTAATTGAATCAAAAGCACCATTTTTTAGATTAAGTAAGTGAATTAACGTGCGTAATTATTTGCGATTGTGAACACAGCACACAGTGCACCACAGCCACATGGGAGCTCTGCATTTGACCCATCCATGAGGGAGCAGTGGGCAGCTGACATGCAGCTTGGGGATGGTACCTCATGAGTACCTCAGTGGTGCCTTCAGACCCTCTGATCAAAGGGTCAACTCCCTAATCGTTACACTATCAACTGCCCCGAATTAGACTTAGGGATAATCTCCCAAACTGTGTAAGAAAGTTGGTAGTGCTTGTGTATGGACGTGCTTTGTGTTACACAGTTTAAATTTCATGAGATGAGAGTTTTGTTCTTGCTTCTAGACATAGTTCAAAGTAGTTGGCTGAATGAGTCCGATTTTGGGTGACCAGTGTTGGGGAGTAACGGAATACATGTACCGGCGTTACGTATTTAGAATACAAAATATGAGTAACTGTATTCCGTTACAGTTACCGTTTAAATAGGTGATAATTAGAATACAGTTACTTTGTTGAAATAAATGGATTACACGGCGGTCTTTTCCTGTTTCATATGTGAGGCTATCCCCTCTCTGTCCCCTCTCTATCCCCTCTCCATCCCCTCTCTATCCCCTCTCTATCCCCTCTCTATCCCCTCTCTATCCCCTCTCTGTCCCCTCTCTATCTCCTCTCTAATTTTGGTAATTCCACGCATTGCCAGAAACCCAAAGAAAACACGCAATAAGAGGCTCTAATGTAAGCGTCCTGTTAATGTTGGTGGCGTCAGTTACACAATGGACCCGGAGCAGCACAACAGAGCCAGCAGTGCCCGGGCAGGAATGCATTTCTTACTCGCAAATTTCGTCTTTCCTCCTCTACCTACAGTAAATATATTGTCTATTCAGGGAGATTTGAGCTTAACAGCCAATTGTTAGAGAAAAACAAACAAGAATTTGCAGGATGTGATTGCTACATTCATGTGGTTGTAAAAAGCATGACAGTATATTAAGTAATCCAAAGTATTCAGAATACGGTACTCACATTGAGTAACTTAACGGAATACGTTACAAACTACATTTTGGGGCATGTATTCTGTAATCTGTAGTGGAATACATTTTAAAAGTAACCTTCCCAACACTATGGGTGACACACAGACTACTGACAGAATGAAGAGTGGGACTTTATTGAACACAGCACTTACGTTATACATTACACTGCATTAATGATCAGTTTACACACAGTTAATCAGCAGAGATACACAGCTTACAACAGAGACAGACAGATGGAGGGGCAGAGGGATAACCCTGACCCTAGACGGACAGACAGACAGAAAGATGTGCATGTAGACGTATGGATAGACGTTAAATGTTAACGCTAGAGGACACATATATTTGGTTTCTTTCTCTTTTTATGTTTCATCATGCATTAGATTAAATCTTTGTGAATGTTTTGTGCTAAAATATATCATTTTCAGAATTCAGTCAAAATTTTGACAGAAAACTGTCCAAATCAATATTGGTTTTAAAGATCCCGCATGGGTCAGGCTTTATTTCAGACTTTGCCGTTTCAGAGTCTTTTCTTATAAAGATGACGATGCGGTGATGCTACGATGTGGACAGTGAGGAGCTCAGGGCAAAGCTCTGCCCCCATTTGACTCAGAGCCGACCTGGACGTGGTGCTTCCTGCAGCCACAACTGATCAGGATGAAGAGGGCAGGGCAGACGCAGCCGCTGGCGACGCCCACGCTGACCGCCACGCCACTGGCACGCCGCAATGCCGGCCCTGGCTCCCGCACGCCCAACCCGACCAGCTGCAGGATGTAGTGTGGTGCCCAGCAGGACAA
>JAVGVS010000744.1:87500-117871 GCA_032718565.1 Distichodus sexfasciatus
TTAACACTTTATTAAATTGATGACATAAAAAATAACATAATTAAAACAGAAAAGAAACGAGCGTGCACTGAGACAATGCAAAAAATATATAAATAAATAATATATTAATATATATTATATATATATATATATATACATACTTTTTAATGATCTCGTCCATTATTACAATTTTAATCACAGTTTTAATCTTTACAAAGACTAGAAGAACTTGCTTCTGCAGTACATTTACACCTGCTTTTCATCATGTAAAGAGGAAGAGTGGAAACATCTCGGTGATAACTCTGTCATGTGTGGAGTCGATTCTAAAGATTCGCACTCGATTCTCATTCACATGACTCATGATCCGGATCTCTGTGGCTTCGGTGAAGGCAGAGTGGGGATCGTGAAGGCAGCGTCGTGTGCAGTCTACAACCCGCAGCTTCTCCACTCCGGGATATCGGCGGGTCGAGCTCAGGGGCCCGGGACGAGGCCGAATGCGTGTGTCCGGGGTGTCAGCGGAGGAAGAGTGAGGTGAAGAGTGTGAAAGAGTGTTGGGGTTTCAGGAGCAGGCTGCCATGGAGCGGTCGCCAAATGCCCGACCTAGCGCCACTGGGGACGGCTGAGCTTCAAGCGCGGAGACGCTGAAGGTGATACGAGCCTGATTCTCACTTCACGCAAATCGCCGTCACTCATCGCACTTCACTCCCTCACCGTCACTCATCACACTTCACTCTTCGCCATCCTCATCACACATCCTCATCTAAGCTTCTTCTCCACACATCCCCTTCCTCCTTACCTTCCTCCTCACCTTCCTCCTCTGGGCTTCTCATCACATCACCTTCCTCCTCACACTCCCCACCCACTTCCCACTCCTCCCACCTTCCACTCCTCACATCACCTTCACTCCTCACACTTCTCCTCCTTGTCCACACTTCCTCCTCCTCCTCACACTTCCTCTCACACATCACTCCTCACAAACTACTCATCACACCTCACTCCTCACAAGTCACTCCTGACACTTCACTCCTCACACATCACATCAGTCCTCACAGATACCCCTTACAAATCACTCATCATAAATTACACATCACTCCTCACATATCACTCATCACAAATCACATTTCATTCCTAAGAAATCACACATCACTCCTTACAAATAGCACATCACTTGCAATCACTTGTCACAAATTCACTCCTCACTCCTCACTCCTCACAGATCATTCATCACTCTTCACAAAGCACATATCACTGTGTGTGTGGAATGTTTTTTAACATTGTGATATTTTAACATGTAATGGGTTATTTAGGCCACCACAAAAGAAGGCAAATAAATCTCTCACTGCATAGTCTCATGTGCACTGTGTGTTTTGTACTGCAGTCCATTAACTTGATGTTCACTGGACCAGTCAGTTGCATGTGCCGTCATATTTATTTTTTTGAGTAGAAAGAGCTTTGGTAATAATGTATCAGCAGTCAAACCTCGTGGCTCTAACCAAAATGGTTCTTTAAAGAATGTAAGAGGTTTTTTAGGGAACCCAACAAAAAGCAAGCTGTTCTTCTGTGCAGCAATGTATATCATTAAAAGTAATCCTGATTAATAACCCAATAAAAGATTAATTTTCGTCTAATTTCACCCCAAAACTGCTTCTGGCTCCATTGTGAGGACCACATTTGGTCACTTTTTCATAGGAATGCATGATAAGGTTATCGGGATTGTATCAGAATCGGATGATAATTGCTTTTTCTTAAGTCATCATCATCAGACCGATGCGTAGATTTGCTGATATTTCCAGCTGATATTTGCTGCTGCATTTATTGTTCATGGGAAAGGTAGCGCTTGTATCAGGCATGTCCAGTGTCCGAGGTGGGATTTTATACGGCCCGCGCCTTCTGTCTTAAAACGTATGGTGTTATTTTGTGGTAAAATTCTGCCTTTCTAATTTATCGGTAGATATGCACATGGAATACATCGGATATGGGCATCGGCCAGTAATTCTCATATCGTAGATCTGTACTTTGTACTGTTATCTTGCATCATGTGTTAGTGTATGGATGTGGTGCGTCTCTTAAATGTTAGGATGAGGTTTACTAGTGTCGATTCCGAATTGCCTCTCAAATGACACCTGGCCAACTTTCTGACCTCCCCAACCTGCCCTCGCTTGGCCTGGACGCACAAAACCTGCTGCGAGGAGCTTCAGAAACACCCACTCTTAATTAAATTTAGATCACAGATGGCTTTGCTTCTGTTCACAACTCTCTCACTCTCACTCTCTCTTTTCCCTCCAAACTGCTGCACATCAAAGAGTTTTGTCTCTCCCCATTATCCAAGCCCGTTTTAATCATTAATCTCCATAACAACTCTCTCCTCGCTCTGCTGATGCCAGTCAGAATATCATCCAACACTTCCGTCTGAGCACGACTGCCGTCCTCGTCTGCCCTCGTCCCTCAGCACTACAACGCTGGGGAAAAGGGGAATTACCGCTCACTTAGACAACACGCTGCAGATAAAAAGTAGTTACTACATCCAGGCTGCTTCATCCTGTAACATCCTGAGTATTTGTGCTTAAAGATCGCTCACTAAAACGATTGAAACATGATGTCAAAAGCGAAAAATCTATATTTTTAAATATATCAGATCCCAGTCAGGTTTGAGTGAGGCTTCGGAGGTAGAGAGCACTCTGATTGTCAACTTATGCAGTAATACCTCATCTTACGTTGTTAATTGCATCTAGAACACGAGACTTAAGTTGAAAAATGACAGCTTGAATAAATCCCCTAAAAAGGTGAGCTACATCCCTATAAACATAGCAACACGTCTTTATTAGCGTCGTCTCATAGAAATACAAGACATTCAGTAATGAAACTTCATACTTTATGGAAGAGTTCTCTTCAAAAATATGTACAGGTCGTTCCTGATTTACCAAGGAGATGCGTTGTGATCGCTGGTGGAGTGAGCCGTCTCACAAGGTGGGAGATGTGTACATTCCGGCAGCGCCCCACGTATCGTACCACACACACGCGCTGCTACGTTGCCTGTCGCGCAGAACGTAAATTACCGCTCTGGGTTTCCAGCTAGAAGCACTGCTGGAATTCTAGAACATTATTGATGCTCTTGGTTCTCCTGCAGGGTTGAGTCTCTACAGCACGCCGTGTTGGATTAGCTTGAGAAGCTGGACTGTGCTGAAGCTGAAGGAAGGATCAGGACCTAAACTACATACTGTGCCTGAAGAAGAGAGTTTCTGATTGAGTCAGTACAGTTACAGGGTTCTGTTGTGCTGGGGCTGGTGGATACGGGCTAAAAATAACATTGCTTCATTTTTAAGCTGTATCACCATACACAATATCTCTCTATGTTTTCTCTTTCTGGGAGAGATTTACATCTGCCACTACGTCCCTCGCTGACTCACAGTAACGTAAAGGAATAAGCACTGAAGATATCAGTAAATGGCTGGTTGTGGTTGTTCATCATGTGTTTTGTGTGTTGTGAAGGGGGAGCGCAGACTGAACTGTAGTGTTTTAGTGAGTAGTGGCATTCCGCACGTGCGTTTACATTGCAGTTAATGTCATTTACAGGTTTTTTACCCATTTACTTCTGGTTTTCGTTATCATCTCATGCCGAGTGAGCGTAGACGTGCCTGATGGAGACCTGAAAGAAGAGTTTTCTGCTTCATGCCGTTGATGGAGAGTTGTGCTACAGAGTTTGGTTTTCGCTGCTGATTCCTGATCCGGAGCTGAGTTCCCAACCACAATTAGAAGCGTGACCTGGAGCAGCTTTCCATCATGGCAGTTTGGTACTTCATGATATCAGAGAGCGATTGAGGCTGACCGACACCACAACCACAGCTGTGGTTTGTAATTTGAAGCAGTCCAGTTATAGCCAGGGTCCTGATGTCTGCACTGAACAAGACATTTTTATTTTCATGTCCTCAAAAATTGCTGATACAAACGTTTTGACGAGCCAGACTGCACACAAAGCCTCATCCCTCCTCTCAACGCAGTCTTCTGCACTGTGCTAAAGTAATTCCCAAGACTTTCCGAGACTTTCTTTCACAGTCTGTAGCAGTTTTAATTAGAGAGCAACGGATATTGTTTTTCAGGCCTGATATTGATACTGATTACTGCTAGTTAACAAGGTCGATAACCGATATTTGAAACTGAAATGCAAAAATAAAAACAAAATCTCTGTCAAAATGTTGAATTTTCCAAACAGCAAGAAAGAAGCCATGGCAGTGGAGCCACAGTAGCACCTTGTAATTACTTCATATCAGTGATGGTCAAAATTTAACACCGCCTAAAATCGCCCCGCAACGCATCTTTAAAGGACCTTAAATCGTTTTAATTCTTTAAGTGCAGCCTGACGCTAAATGATCCCCGTCTCGGAGCTGGTGCGCTGCCCGGTGATTAGAGACCCCTGGTCTAAGTGACCAGAAACGCTGAGGTTTGTTCGTTTTGTGTGTGAAGAGTGGCTCTCGTGAGGAGAAGTGGGTTCAGGCTTGATGTGGGAAACTAACGAAGGTAAAAGGTAAGTTTTTAGTTACTGGGGTTAAGGTCAGGGTTTGGGTTTAGCTCTTCATCATGTGGTTTTCTAGTTCTGTCCAAACAGACGTGAACTCTTACACACACAGTTTGACTTGCTGATGATGTGAGTGTCTGAAGCTGAAGACTTGGGGCCGATATTAGGCGTTTGCCATTTCGTTTAGTTTTGACCATCGCTGATATGAAGTAACTACAAGGTGCTACTGTGGCTCCACTGCCGTCTCTTCTCTCTGTGCCGTTTGCTCTCCACTCACTGCTTCATCTACACATGTTACACCAGTAGTAGCCAATCAACACTGAAGTCTTGTGGTCACTCACACCACACTCACACACCAGCGCAGTGTGAAGCTCCGAGAAGGAGAAGAGGAGAGTTCCAGCTGAACTTGGTGTTTGGAAAATTCAACATTCCGGTCCCAAATATCGGTTATCGTCCCCGTTAACTAGCAGTAATCAGTATCGATATCGTCCCTGATGAACCAATACCGGTCGACCTCCACTCCAGACCTACAAGATAATAAATGCTGTGTGAACGCTGTCTACTTTTAGCAGTGAGGACTTATTCCCAGCAACAACGTCTAATTGACTTTTACGTGAGTTAGTTCTCCGTGCTTCCAGTGAAGTTTGACCTTCGTGTGTACTCTTAAAGCCAACAGTATTCCAGATGTTGAGTCTGAGTGAGATCTGGCCGTATAAAGGCGTGCAGGGAGAAGCTCGTCGAGGCACAGCTTTGATTATTTTTTGTGGCTATAAACCACTTCCCCTCTCCGGGAAACTCTTCTAAGACTGCAGCGTTTGGCTCCGGAGCGCATTTTGGTTAATTATAACGCTAATGAGTGTGTGACGCGGGGGCTGCCGAGGATCTTCCTCCCCTGGGGGCTGCTTTCAACATTTCACATGAGTGGTCGCTCCTCCTCCTCCTCCTCCTCCTCCTCCTCTGGGACTGGGGTAAATGTTGGGAAATCGCCGTGGTGGGTTTCGGCGTACGTTTCTGGGGCGAAGCGCTCCGTGGCGTGCCCCACTTTCTCAAAGCCTCGTGGGAATTGGAGTTTCCTACATCAAAGAGGCTGGCTGACGTGGCCTGGAGCTGAACTACGTACATTAAGCGCTCTCCTCTTTCAGCTTCACGCCGTTCCAAAATGAGCCGTGGTGCGCGGTGCGGTGCTGAGTGTGTTTTCACTTCTAGTTCTCCTTAAAGAAACCAAACAGAGAGAAAGGAGACTCGGTCGTCTTTGTGTGTCCAGTTTCTGTTCACACTGTAGTTCTGTAGTGTAGAGAGGAGTTCAGGGGTCCAAGCACGAAGTCTTATGGAAGCCTCTAGTAATTGCTGGTTTAATATTATTATTTTCTACAAAATGAATTGCGCAGCTTCAACCGTGAGTCACAGAAAGCTGAAACGTGCTGTGTGAGTGGGAATGTTGTGCATCTCAGCATGGACCAAACAGCGTAATGATCTGCATATCTGATTTGCATAATATACTAAACGAACTCCTTCTAGGCCATTAGAGCGTGTGAGTCTGGAGACTTGTCCTAATGTCATAACGGAGCTGTTGTGCTCATGTTGACTTCTGATCCCTTTCTTCGACGCTTACTGCATCAGCTGCTTACTGCGACTTTTGCTTCGACCACACTCGTTGCTACCTGTGGCTATATTCATTATTATAATATTAAGATTTCATTATATAATTTTTGAATTTTGTGTTTATGCCGTTTTATCAACTGAAGATAAATGTTTGTGTGCGTTGAATCTGTCTTGTTCATTTGTTACCTTAAAAGAGTTATCAGATGTGTTCACAATGACAATAACCACACACCACCAGGTACAGTTTATAATGACATCTTTATATCCATCCTAACAGACACTGGGACACGTCTCTCTCTCGGCATCTTTCACTGTGTATCTGTGTCAGATGGGTTGGTAAAGCAGCTCAGACACATTTTCCTCTAGAAAGCAGATGAAATTAGGACAGCAGCGTTTGCATAAATTCATATTTCTCTCTCCCTCCACCCACGCAGCGCAGGTTCCTGCTGCACGGTGCGTCCTGCTAATGTGGGTGAAAAGCATGTCATAATCAGTGTTACAGCTCTGTCTTGTTGGAAAGCCTCATGTGAAGTGAGCACGTGAGTGTCTGAAGATGAAGATGTGATAAAGCTGCTGTACGTTTTTCATGAGTCCCTCACATTTGCCTTATAGTTTTGGATGTAGAGTATTTCATGAGTGTTTGATCGCAAATTTCAGATCTTATCGTCTGGGCTGATCATCGGGGTCTGATGTTTATTATCGGTATCGGTGTTTAAATTTGACACTGACACATCTGAGCACTGCTGTATACTTTCCTTTAAACAGAACAGCCTTGGTGTTTTTACTTCATTCATTTTTCATATTAACACCAAAACACAAAAATTGATATTTGATTCCGAAACCAAAATAAAAAAGAATAATTCTTTTCTGATTTTCCACTCAAATGCATCGTGAGGGAGCTGGACAGCGTCCGCTGGTGTTGTGCTGATCTGGGAATAGGGATGCCATGATTAACCGTGGTTTAAAACGGCATGGTTAATTAATCGTAAAGGTTCCTCAACACCGTGTTTCTGTTGGCGCTCTTAAAAACGTAGATTATGACAGTGCTATCAACAGCCTCATAAATTACATTTTTGCGATGTAAACATGTGCCCTGTGTTTGGGAGCGAGCGACTGCCCGTGATGGCACCATTACTCGCTAAAACGCTCAGTTTAAACGTCCCCTTTATTACAGACAAGATGCATATGTAGCTGATAAGTAACCACAACAACCAGCGTTCTACTCACAATACAGCCGTTTATTGAGAGTTTCCCGTGGATTTTCCATAGTTTATTCCGTAATGCGCGCTCACGCTTTATTGTTTATTTTGTTTATTTTTGTTTTCACTATGATGCATCACTGTTTACATTATTATTCATGTTCCAAAAGGCAGTATCCATTTGTTTATGTTCCATTTATGAACAGTATTGTTTGTTTATGGTTTTTGGGTCTTTTTGAAAAAAAAAAGACAGCAGTAAATAAAAGGTAAAAACCTCTAAAGAATGTGAGTGTCTACATTGTGAAATAATTGTGATAATCGTGAAACCATGATTATTTCCCAGGCGATAATCGTGCCATCAAAATCTACAGTCGTGACATCCCTATTTGGGACTAGGTGTTACATGTGGTGGATCAAAAAGATCTTTTTCCCACTCATGAGGGTGGATAGCTGTAGTTCCCTGCCAGTAAGAAGGTTACTCTTCTTCATATTTCCTGTAAGTTCACAGCAGTGGGAGGAGCCTCACAGCAAGGGGGAGGGGCTAAACCAGGACGTACGCCATGCGTTACACACGCCGTAACCTCATCCCTGTTCTCACACAGGTCCTGAACGAAGAGTGTGACCAGAACTGGTACAAAGCAGAGCTGAATGGGAAAGAAGGTTTCATCCCCAAAAATTACATCGAAATGAAGCCGCACCCGTAAGTACCACACCCTGGTACCCTGGTACCCTAAAGAGGTCCAGCTAGAGAACATCTACTCAAGCTGAGGTTCCGAACGCCCCCCTCATCCATGAACCCAGTCACCTTAAACCCACTCACTCACCCTAAACCCACTCACTCAACCACTCACAGACCCTAGACCTAAACCCCCTCATCCACAAACCCACTCACCTTAAACCCACTCACACACTTAAACCTAAACCTCCTCTCCCACGAACCCACTCACCGTACACTCGCCCACTTACCCACTCCCTCACCCTAAAGTCTTGTTATTACTGGGGAGTTGTTGTGGACCGGAGTGTCTGCTGAATGCTGTAGGTATAAGTGTGTCAGTAGGTGCTGTTTCCACACGGTGTGTCTGCAGCAGCTCAGCCGTCTCCAGTGTGATGTAGATTGGTGATGGTGGAGCTTCTTCCTCCTGTGTGTCTGTACTTTGTGAGATCTTTCTTTCAGCAGAGTTCAGCGTGTGACTGGAAACCACCACAAGACTGCAGTGTCCCTCCAGATACGCTGGAACTCAGCAGAGGACCAGAGACTGAACACCTTAAAATAAAAACTAAACCAAGTCAAGCGTGATTATTAGAGTTTGGAGGTTTTGGCGTCAGTAAGAGTCCAGCATGCGGCCGACACTGAGCAAAATCAGCTCCAGATGTCTATGTGGTCATCACAGTGACCAGGAACTGTCCAGAATGTTTGCAGAATGCTGATTAGAACTGATATGTGTGACCGTGCTGTGTGTTTAAATCCCCACTGTGTTTCAACACACACTCTGTCTCAGGTGGTTTTACGGGAAGATCCCGCGAGCGAAGGCAGAGGAGATGCTGAACAAACAGCGGCATGACGGAGCGTTTCTCATCCGGGAGAGTGAGAGTGCACCGGGAGACTTCTCCCTCTCCGTCAAGTACGTCTCCTCTGTCCTGCTCCTACTCTCTTCTATACGTTATGCTGTTCTCTCCTCTTCTACTCTCTTTATTCTGTGCTGTTTATTCTTTTCTTTAACTGTTCTTTAACTAAATTATCCTTTTTGTGCTGATTTGTATTTATTGACTCAGTGTCTGTAATTAACCCCACTCTCCCCACATGTGTGATATACACCGCCCGTGTGTTTAACAGCCGCTGATTGTTAAGCAGGTTGTGAGTTCTAACGTCTGGAACGTTCCTGTGCTGTAGGTTCGGGAGCGAGGTGCAACACTTCAAGGTGCTGCGTGACGGAGCGGGGAAGTACTTCCTGTGGGTGGTGAAGTTCAACTCGCTCAACTCACTGGTGGATTACCACCGCTCCACCTCTGTCTCCCGCAACCAGCCCATCTTCCTGCGCGACGTCCAGCAGGTGCCTCAGGTCAGCCCACTCACTCACTGACACACCCACTAACTGACACACCCTCTTACTGACCCACTGACTCACCCACTCACTAAGTGACCATAAACCCACTTACCCACTCACTAACTGACCATAAACTCACTTACTCACTCACTGACCCACCCACTCACTGACCCACCCACTCACTAACTGGCCATAAACTCACTTACTCACTGACCCATCCAACCACTGACCCACTCACTCACTGACACACCCACTCACTAACTGACCATAAACTCACTTACTCACTCGCTGACCCACCCACTCACTAACTGACCATAAACTCACTTACTCACTTGCTGACCCACCCATCCACTGACCCACTCACTCACTGACCATAAACTCACTCACTCACTTACTGACCCACTCACCCTAAACCCACCCACTCAGTGCTGGATCTTACAGGTAAGTCAGACCTGACGGTCATGTAGAATGTAAAGTAAAGCGTCTTACAGAGAGCAGCGCGAGGTTAAAAGCACAGTTGTCGCGGTCGTCTGCGCTAGGTGAAGGTGTGGTTAACTCCTGTGTGTCCCGACAGCATTCCTCCTACGTGCAGGCGCTGTTTGACTTCGAGCCGCAGGAGGAGGGCGAGCTGGGCTTCAGGCGCGGAGATTTCCTGCAGGTCCTGGACAACTCCGACCCCAACTGGTGGAAAGGGGCGTGTCACGGCCAGACGGGCATGTTCCCCCGCAACTACGTCACGCCCCTCTCTCACAACATGTAACACCTCAACACACACACCCCTCACACGCACACACACTGCAAACACATGATCACACACCATCGGGCGGGGGAAAGCGTCCAGCTCAAACCCGGGCTTCCAGCTGGGTTGCTATGGAAACAGGGGGAAGCTGAAGGGATAAAAGGAGGCCGGATTCGGGGAGCCTCGGTGCTGATTGGCTGGAAGTGAGGAATGGACAGCGATGCGATTGGACGGACGCTTTGGGAAGCGTGATGATTCTGGCAGCGTCGCTAAAGAGCTCAGACTGTGCCACGCTGTTGCCCAGTTGGCACTGATACCCAGAACCCTCTCGTCCTGCACTGCCAGCAGCACAAAAAATGTAGACTTAAGACTTAAATGAATAAATAAACAAGCGTTGCTGATGAGGAGTGTTGGAAGAACTCAGCCCTGGTAGCGACCTCTGTTAACATTTATTTCATGTTTAATGCATATTTTACATGCATCTCTTACTGTCACTGTGTTAATGCTGCGTTCATCTGCTTTGTGCTTGTGTAATTAGGTTTAGGTTATTTTTCATGTGCGTGTAATTCTCTGGTCGTACCCGATGATGTGAGGGAACAGGCATGTTATGATGGAGTTGCCCTCATTCACCAGCTTTGTTTTTTCTTGAATGTGTTTATCGGAAAGTTCCTAAGAAAAGTCCGCGTTGTGTTCAGAATGTGATTAAACTGCCACGTTGTTGTCAAGTCAGTTCTTATGTTCATTTTGTGGTACGTGGCATTTTCTTTAACACTTATTATATTTTTTATTTGTCTTGAATAACAGTTGATTTTAAAATTGTAAAAAGGTCTTGTCTGGAGTGAAAGTTCCTCTTGGAGCCTGATCTGGAAAATTGTTTCCTGTTTTGCTGATAAAAGTTTCTCTCGGCTTGTTCCCTCCACTGTAGCAGCACTGGCACTGTGTCTCATTTATAAAAATACGAAATTTCATCACCTCTCCACACCTTCAGAGCAGCCAGAAGCACACACACTGTACAGTACTCAAGTAGATGTACAGACACTCCTGTAAAGCATGCTGAGGTCACTCATCCATCCACTCACAATAAATCTGCAATCCCACTCACACACTCAGTCACCTTAAACCCCTCACTCACTCACCTGCCCACACCCTCACCCACTCACTCTCACTCTCTCACCTACTTACTCTCACTCGTTCCCCAACCCACTCACTCACTCACTTATCCACCCACACAATAAATCTGCCATCCCACTCATTCACTCACTCACTCACCCACCCACCCCATTCACTCACTCACTCCACCCCACCCACCCCACCCACCTATTCACTCCTGCTTACTTATCACCCACACAATAAATCTGCCATCCCTTCACTCACTCACTCCCACCCACCCATTCACTCCTTTCTCCTCCCACCCCACCCACCCCACTATTCACTCTCCCTTACTTATCCACCCACAATAAATCTGCCATCCCCACTCACTCACTCACCCCACCCATTCACTCACTCCTTATCCACCCACAATAAATCTGCCATCCACTCCTCCTCCTCCCACTCCACCCCACCACCCCATTCACTCCTCCTTACTTATCCACCACACAATAAATCTGCCATCCCACTCCTCACCCACCCACTCACTCACTAACCTCCTCCCCTCACCCCACCCCACCCACCCACTCATTCACTCACTCACTCACTTATCCACCCACACAATAAATCTGCCATCCCACTCACTCACTCACTCCCTTATCCACTCACTCACTCACTCACTCACTCATCCACCCACACAATAAATCTGCCATCCCACTCATTCACTCACTCACTCACTCCACACCCCACCGTGCTCCTCCTCATCCACCCCACACAATAAATCTGCCATCCCACTCACTCCCCTCCTCCCTTATCCACTCCTCACTCCTCCTCCTGTCCACCCACACAATAAATCTGCCATCACTCATTCCACTCACTCCCACTCCTCCTCCCTTACAGGCATTCACTCCCCTCCTCATCCACCCACACAATAAATCTGCCATCCCACTCATTCACTCACTCACTCCTCCTCACCCCACTCACTCCCACTCCTCCTCATCACCCACACAATAAATCTGCCATCCTCACTCCTCCTCCACCCACTCCCTCACTCCTCACTCATCCACCCACACAATAAATCTGCCATCCCATTCACTCACGCACCTGCCCACACCCTCACCCACTCACTCTCACTCTTTCACCTACTCACCTATTCATTCACTCCCTCATTCCCCTACCCACTTACTCATTCACCCACTCACGACATGTCTGCCACCTTACTCTCTCATCCACCCACTCCTTCATCCACCTACCCTAAACCCACTCACTCGTTCTCTTACCCTAAACCCACTCACTCACTCGTTCATCTGCCCACTGACTTTCATTCACTCTCTCACCCACTGACTCACTCACTCTGAAATCTGCATCAGGTAGTTGTAGGAGGTGACTACGTGGGAAGTAGCGGAGGATTGTCCTGACCCTGCCCTGACCTCACAACAACACACCACCTGGTAGAGTGGAGCTGCTCAGCTGTGTCCTCAGCATGATTCATACAGCTCAGTAAAAGGAGTGTTGGTGTTTGCTTTTCTCTCAGCTCGCTACAACATAGAATTACTTACTTAATGCTGCTCTTTGTGTATGAAGCTGATCAAACTAATATTATACACCAACTCATTAAATATCCTTAACAAATTTAGAAGCAAAACTGATTTTAAACCATCCTCTCCCATTTATTACTTCATAAACATTCTGATTCTGAAATAAAAAGTAAGAAAGGCAGACAATAATTAAACCAGGAAAGAATCCCCTTCAAGACTAATAATTAAACCCTTTTCTTATCATTCTATTAATATGTATGTCACGTTCCGCAGTCAACAGAAACAAATAGGTTCTGACTTCATTCATAATCTCAATGTTAAAACATCAATGTTGTTCATTTCTGCCACCTGCTGTTAATCCCACGCTGCTGCCGTAGCCACACATATTGCCTGCTTTAATAATTCTACTTGTGAATCCTTTTAAAATAAACACATTCACTTTTCTATTAAATACTGAGGTTATTTTTCCCAGGCTGTTAAAAGTCATGTCTTGGTGGATCAGACAGACTCGAACCAATTATGTTTTTTAATGTGTATCATTAACTAATTAGGAACGTCATGATTTTCACGATCTGTAGAAATGTGGTAGGTGGGCGTGGCTTCGCGGAAATGGGCAGGTTAAACGATACTTACGTTCAAGTTGCACAACAAACGTAAATACCGAAAGTAAAATAAAATGACTTAAAATTGGAGCACAAAACAGTTTACAGATATAGTTTAAGCGTTCTTTGCCACTGCATATGGAATATATCAATACATTACAACTTTTATTTGTTAATATATATTTAAAAAGATATAGAAGTTTCCATTAGAAAGTTATTGCTTTTGGCTTGTTTTCGAAAACATTATTATAGGGGCTTCTTTTTTCTGCTTTCTATTTATTTGTTTTTAATACATTTATTGGGAATATTTTGCATTGCAGTTTAAAGAGGTTTAGACAGCTTTATTAAATAAATTAGATATGATTACGTCATAAATATTCTGACTAATAACCCCAGTTAAGCTAAACTCCCCAGAGCGTAATCGTCATTATTCCCCAAACGCTCGGAGCGCGTGAACGCTACACGTCTTCTGGTCGGGAGCGAACAGACAGGAGCGCGTAGTCCGCCTTGTGATTGGCCGGGAGCACGGTGACAGGACACGGTGTAAGATATGGCGGAGGAGGCGGAGAGTCTCTGGAGTCGTGGCTGGTGGTAACAGCCAGTTTAACTGAGTCCCGCTCCGCTGAAGCCGCAGTCAGTTCGAGTCCCGCTCCGCTAAACCCGCGTCAGTTCGAGTCCCGCTCCGTTAAACCAGCAGTCAGTTCGAGTCTCGCTCCGCTAAACCCGCGTCAGTTCGAGTCCCGCTCCGTTAAACCAGCAGTCAGTTCGAGTCCCGCTCCGTTAAACCAGCAGTCAGTTTTTAAACCCGCAGTCAGTTCGCAGTCCCGCTCCGTTAAACCCGCAGACAGTTCAAGTCCCGCTCCGTTAAACCCGCAGTCAGTTCGAGTCCCGCTCCGTTAAACGCAGTCAGTTCGAGTCCCGCTCCGTTAAACCCGCAGTCAGTTTTAAACCCACAGTGGTTCGAGTCCGCTCCGTTAAGACCGCAGTCAGTTCGAGTCGCTCCGTTAAGCCCGCAGTCAGTTCAGTCCGCTCCGTTAAACCAGCAGTCATTTTTAAACCTGATCCAGTTCGAGTCGCTCAGATTAAACCGCAGTCAGTTCAGTCCGCTCAGGGTTAAACCCGCGGTCAGTTCGGGTCGCTCGTTAAACCAGCAGTCGAGTTCGAGTCCTGCTCCGTTAAACCGCAGTCGGTTCAGTCGCTCGTTAAACCGCAGTCGAGGTTCCGGTCGCTCCGTTAAACCCAACGGTCAGTTTCAAGTCGCTCCGTTAAACCAGCAGTCAGTTCGGTCGCTCGTTAAACCCGCAGTCAGTTCGGAGTCGCTCCGTTAAACCAGCAGTCAGTTTTTAAACCGCGGTCCGGGTCGGTCGCTCCGTTAAACCAGCAGTCGGTTCCAGTCGCTCGTTAAACCCGCCAGTCAGTTCGGGTCGCTCCGTTAAACCGGCGGTCAGTTGAGTCCCGCTCCGTTAAACCCGCAGTCAGTTCGACTCCCGCTCTGTTAAACCAGCAGTCAGTTTTTAAACCCGCGTCAGTTCGAGTCGCTCCGTTAAACCCGCGTCAGTTCGAGTCCCGACTGAAACGGTACTTGGTTCCATTTGTGTTCACGTCAGGAGTTGATATGAAACAGGGGTCTGTTCTGTTTCAGCTCCTCCAGTGCAGCTAGTAATTATGGCGTTAGGGACTTATTCATCCCTAATGATTGGAAGGTTGCAGATTCGAATCCCAGAACGGTGAAGGTACCATTGAGGTACTCGCCATGAGCAAAGTACCATCCCCTGGTCCTTTACTGATGGTTCAAATGCAGAGGTCACATTTTGTTGTGGTGCACTGTGTGATGTGCTGCTGTGCTGTTTATCCCATGTGCCTAGTCGTGCCACTGCCCTATTTATTATTTATTCTCTGTTCTACTGTTCTTTGTTTGTTTGCACTGGAAATAACCTGGAGCCACGTCGTCTCGTCTCTCTATGTATCTGTACAGTATATAGCAGAGATGACAATAAAGTTGACTTTGACTTTGACTGTTCACAAGGACAAGAAATCTCTCGACTAAACTCACTAAAAGTTGTGATTTGTCGTAGACAAGGCGAGCAGCCCCTCTAACCGGCAGGAGGACTGGGAGTACATCATCGGCTTCTGTGACCAGGTCAATAAGGAGCTAGAAGGGTATGGATCTCTTCTATAATCTCTTAAAACTGTAATGATCTGTTCCACGCCACTGCTCTTCATTCTCTAAACTGAACTTCTTTAAACCAGCTGTTTATTTAGAACTGTTCCAACAGCTGCTGAGTGAAGGGAGGCTGCTGAGGTTAAAGTTGTCCATTTCCAAACCTCCAAAATCCAAAAACTTGAATATTCCTTGACATTTGCGGGAAAAAGTCCAAATTTCACAGATTAAATTCTCAAATGAATTAAACGCTATAAAGGTACATACTAAACTCTGTGTTAGATCTGATTAGAGGAATGCACGATATGGGAATTATTGGCAGATGCTGACGTCTGATATTTTCGATGCGTAAATCTGCCAGTGCCAACGCTGATGTCAATAAATGAGTCGAGTGTGTAAACACAAGATATTTTGCTCAACAAAGTTCCACTGCACACTCAGAATTCTGTCACAAAAATAACACCATAACATTTCTAACACAGCACCAAGTCAAATATCGGCTGGAAATATCAGTCTGATGATGATGACTCTAAAATAGCAATTATCATCCGATTCCGATCCCATCGTGCGTCCCTATCTGATTAAAAGAATGTCATTTTACGTGTGATTCTCTCAGACTATATTTAGTAGAATTATATAAATTGATGCGGGAACTACAGCTGATTTTAAACACATTCTGCTCCTCCAGACCGCTGATCGCAGTGCGATTATTAGCACATAAAATCCAGTCTCCACAGGAATGGGAGGCGTTACAGGCCCTCACGGTGAGTTACTCTGCTGTTTAATTCCATATTATACTATCATCCCCTTTATGTTATTAACAGTGTAACTGTGGTTGTGTTCTTCTGGTAGGTTTTAGAAGCCTGCATGAAGAACTGCGGGAGAAGGTTTCATAACGAAGTTGGAAAGTTCAGGTTTTTAAATGAGTTGATTAAAGTAATTTCTCCCAAGGTGAGAGTCAGCATGTAATGGATGCAAAGCACTGTGCTTCTGCGTTGCTGCACGGGGTTTCTCACCAGCGTGTTCTCCTCAGTATTTAGGAGAGCGTGTGACGGAGAGCGTGAAGAGCAAAGTGATAGAGATGCTTTACAGCTGGACCATCGCTCTTCCAGATGAGACCAAGATCACAGAGGCTTATCAGATGCTGAAGAAGCAAGGTATCTCAGAAATGACATAAGCTGTGGGTTCCAATCCTACCTCAAACACTTCCACAACTGGGTCCTGAACAAGACCCTAGACCCCAAGCAGTTGGTAGTGTAACGGTCTAGTGTAACGGTCAGGCATCAGAAGGTCGCCAGTTCAAATCCCAGACCAGTAAAGGAAGCTTTTGAGTTTGTGTCTCTTTAAAAATATGTAAATATTAAAATGATCTGAATCGTTGGAAATCTAAATGAATTACATTTACAAGTATTTTAATCAAATTTAATAATTTTATCTTACTTTCATGTTTCTCTTTATCTTTATGTTAAAACTAATTGATTATGAGTGTGATAGCGAGTTGCAGTCCTGTGATATTCATCATGTCAGTATGATGAAGGTTAAAGAGGTTCCTCCTGCTCCGCCAGGCATCGTCAGCTCCGATCCGGAACTTTCTGCTGATAAGACCCTGATTTGCTCTGAACCGGACAGACCTCATAACCCCGTGTTTGAAAACGAGGAGAAAAGTAAAGTAAGATCCACGTCCGACACCATCTTCACTCTTTATGTCATCACACAACGCTTTGACAGGACAGTGCTGTTGGAGACGTGTCACAGGTGGGCAGTTTCACCTGGACTCTAACTGTGTGTGTGTTTGTTGTGTGCAGCGTCTTCAGGAGCTCTTGAAGAGCAAGAAGCCAGAAGACCTGCAGGAGGCGAACCGTCTCATCAAGAACATGGTGAAGGAGGTAAAACACATACAGGCACCTCACACTCACTAGAGTAGCACTCTGGAACTATCCATACTACTCCCCGACACCGCACGTCAGCTGAACACTGCTCCTGCACGGATGGGTCCAATGCAGAGCTCACGTGGCCGTGGTGCGCTGTGTGCTGCATTCAAAATCACAAATAACCACTCACTTCAATTTAGTGATGCACGATATGGGAATAATGTGTGTGTCTGCGTGTGTGTGCAGGACGAGGTGCGAGCTCAGAGAGAGGCCCAGCGCAGCAGCACTCTAGAGGAGGTGAGGAACAGTGTGAGGCTGCTGAGTGAAATGCTGCAACACTTTAACAAGGAGCAGAGCAGCGTGGCAGACCGAGAGCTGCTGAAGGTACACAACCCTCACAATCACACTCACACACATCTCCTCATCGTCACAATCACAACCACATCAAAATGTAGATCCACACGGTTGAACAGGACTCTCTCCTGCTGTGGCACAAGATGGTCCTCGTTATAAACGGCCGGTCCTTGATGTCGACGAAGTTGACAGTCTCACACCTTCAAACTTGAACCTCTCATGAATTTCATGAAAAGTCAGAACAAATGTAAATATTCTCTGACATTGTAAAGTCGTACATTAGTGAGGAATAAAAAGACCACATTTCTGTGAAAGTCGTAAATGAGTGTGAAAATGTTGCAATTTCCTGAGAAAATAAATCATGGCTATTTTTCTTTGTAACATCGTCAATTTGTGAGAGAAACCCTGAGAAATCCTCTGATGTAACTGGTACGTTTATCAGAAGAAAACATCAGGTATTAAAGTTGAAAAAGGTCAGATGTTCTCTGAGGTTCGCAAAGTTGCAACAGCGGCGTAATAGAGGTGACGATTATAAAAATCCTTCAACATGGAGTTTAACTGTGGACGGAGTGTGTAAAGGTCTTGTACCTGCAAAGCGCCGCGTGAAAAACATATTGTAAGGGAATGTACTTCATCCCCTCGGGGCTTGCCGTAGGTGGCATCATAAGGTGATTATAACTGATTAACAGGTCTCCTCTCTGAGTTTGGAAAGTGTTTTGTTAAGGAATAGAGCTCTAATGTTCAGCGCAGGGTTTAAATAATGTTTTAATGAATATTCACATATTCACATGTTAGGAAATTTCAGATTTGTGTGTGTGTGTGAGCTGAATTGTTCTATTAAATGACTTAATGACTGGGAGATAACTGCTTATCAATACATTTATCATTAGAGTAATTCATTTAGATTACTGGAATAATCAGAAAAATAACCACTAGATGAGTCATTTAGAGGTTAATCGTGTGGGACGGCACTAGACAAGACATTTAGACTCTTTTAGTCTCGAAGCCGGAAGTGTGTGTGTGTTGGTAATTTTGTGGATGTGTGTTCAGGATCTACATGACGACTGTGATAAGTTGAGGACGGCGGTGTTTAAACTGGCTGCTGAGACGGAGGATGACGCCAGCCTGGGTAGAGATGCACTTTTACTACATTACCCTGCTTTGAAAACGTTGCAACCTGTTAACTTTTCATGCAGTATCTTACTGAAGAGTTGAGCTTGGTTTTACCAGTGGACACTGCAGGCTTGTGTTGTGAGTAAAGTTGTTCTGTGTGTGTGTGTGTGTGGTGTCCAGGTGAGATTCTGCAGGCCAGTGACGATCTCTCTCGCGTTATTAACTCCTACAAGAGCAGAGTGGAGGAGCAGGACGGTGGAGCTGAGAGATCTGCATCGACGTTATCACAACGTAAATCCTCGTCTTGTTTTACATCGACGTGTGCCGTGTTTATTTGCAGACGTGGACAGTGATGGAGTGAAGCTGCTCAAGTAACAGGCGGGTCAAATGCAGGGGTCACATGGGGCAGTTGGTAGTGTAACAGTTCACACTGCTCAGCACACACTGCACCGCACCCTCATGTGAACCCTGCATTTGACCCATCCGTGAAGGAGCAGTGGACAGCTGACATGGGCAGCGCCTGGGGAGCAGTGCTTGGGGACGGTACCTTACTGTAGAGCTGAAACGATTATTCGTATAACTTGAATAATTCGATTACAGAAAATGGTCGAGGCAGTTTTTCTAGAATCGAAGCTTCGTTTAAGTCATTTTATTCGCTACAGCCGCTTGTGTTTCACACAGACGCTTATTAATGACCCACAATATTTTCAGTGGCGCGATCAAGACGAGAATAGATCCCTCTGTGTGTGAACGTATTTGTGAGATATTTCGTGCACAAAAACAGGAGTAAATGCATAAAAACGCATAAATGACATTTTTTGTGATGTAAACACGCACGCTGTTTGTAAGAAAAAAAAAACACTAAAACGCTCCGTTACCGTCAAAACGTCCCCTTTATTACAGACAAAACGCATATTTCAGCTGATAAATAACCACAACAACCAGCGTTCCACTCACAATACAGACATTTATTAAGATTTTCCCATCGATTTTTTTTTTTCATAGTTCGTTCCGGAACGCGCTGAACCCTTTATTGTGACGCGTCTCCGAGCCGTGCGCAGGGGATTGTGGGAAATGCAGTTCTCTTCCAGAAAGGCCAAAAGCAACTCATTTTATTGGCCAAATTGGTTCAAAATGACCCTTGAACTTCATGTTTCTTCATTTTCAATTGAATACAACAACACAAAGCGCATATGACTAACTTCTACTCACAGTAGAATAAGCCTAATAACAAATGTGTTGACATTACTCGATTAATCGATAAAATAATCGATAGATTACTCGATTACAAAAATAGTCATTTGTTGCAGCCCTACCTTACTGGTACCTTTACTAGTCCGGGATTCGAACCGGCGACCTTCTGATCACGGGGTCAACTGCCAACTGCCCCGATTTGATTTTGATGGTGGTGGTGGTCTAGTGGTCAGGGTACTTGCCTCTCCACCAAGAGGTTGTGGGTTCAAATCCTACCTCCTGCCTTACCATCTTTAGGTCTCTGACCATGACCCTTAACCCCACGTTGCTGCGGAGAGACTGCACCTGAAATTAGGAAGGTGAACATCGCTCTGGATACGAGCGTCTGCTAAATGCTGTAAATGTAATATTTGAGCAGAGTGATCAGTACTGTAGTGTGTTCTGTCATGCCGTGTAGAAGCAGCAGTTCTTCTCTCTGACCGCTCAACCCCGTGTACTGTGTGTGTGTGTGTGTGATCTCTGTAGGCCGCAGTGGTGAGGTGTTGGTGGACTTGGCTGGTTTAGATCTTAACGCTCCTGCTTCACTGCAGACTAATCCTCCTGCAGCTGCTCCTCTTGCACAGTCTCTACCAGGCGACCTCTTCACCTTTTCACCTGCTCTTCATCATCCTCCTCCTCCTCATCAGCCAATCACAGACACCAACAACCAGCGCACTCCAGCCGTCCAGACCCCCCGCGCTCAGTCTCTCCTGGACGAGGAGCTGCTGTCCTTAGGTAGGGCCGGCTTTAATGCTCAGATGGCTCGCTTCATTTGCTGCTTGAATTGCATCATGTACAGCTTTTTATTAGGGCTGCACCGATCCAACCTGATCAGATCTGATACCGATACAGAGAAATACAACTTATTCACTGACACCTGCTGTCGGATCGGTGCTCGCCATCAGCCCATAACACAAGTATCGGCAGCAGTATTGGAACTGCAAACGTTGGATCGGTGCAGCCCCCCTATAGTAGAGTGAAAAACAGCATTTCTAACGACAAAACTGTGTAAAAACTGATGTTTTACTGTCAGTTCTGTCAAAATATGGGCAAGTTGTAGTGACCTCTGGCTTTCCGTATGAGCTCTGTCAGAGTGTTTGGAGCACACGTGCACACAGATATGAGAGTTTGCTGATGTAGTCTGTTGTGATCTTTCATTCATCACTTCTTCACTCTGACACCGTAGGTCTGTGTGATCCAGTCTCATCCTCCAGCTCCAGCACACAGCTGCACAGAGACAGGGACGTGGACAAGCAGCCGTCTGCACAGGTGTGTTTACCTGCACGCAGGTCCGGGTGTGTGTTAGTCTGCAGCTGGATGGTCATACACGTTCAAACCTTCTGGTCTGTAGACTTCCTCATCCAGCACTTCTTCCGGCTGCTGATTTCAGGGACAGTGCGTCTCACTCACCAGTGTCATTCTTCTTGTTTCTTCGTTTGTAAGAAGTTCATGTCATTTTGGCTCCGTCCACATGGGCGTCTGAATCAGGTATTTTTCTGGTGTTGGTGGTGTCAGGGGAGCGTGGACTGAACGCTGAGTGTTTTCTGCTCATGTCCACATGGACGTTCGTGACGTGCGTTTGGTCAGCTGTGCGTTCACATGGCATCAAAGTCGCAGGTTCGAATCCATGGCCGGTAAAGGTACCACTGAGGTACTCATGAGCAAGGTACCGTCCCCAAGCACTGCTCCCCGGGCGCTTGTTAGCTGCCCACTGCTCCTTCACAGATGGGTTAAATGCAGAGGTCACATTTGGTTGTGGTGCGCTCTGCTGTGCTGTGGTGTGTTCACAATAACATATCATCACTCGCTTTCAAACGCCCCATGGAACGCTTTCTCGGCATTAATTTCTACCGAAATCCTGACGAACACAAAGAAAACACTGCCATTGCGTTTACGTGGCGTTGGGTTGACGTTCTGGATGACCGAATATGCCCCATGATTCCACAAGTGTTCTGATTCAGAAAATGCAGAAGAAACTTCAGCCCAGCTGGTGCAGGAAGTGGAGCAGAGAGCAGCGCTTTGGGACGTCTCTTTAGCAGAACACGGTGTGTTTGGGTGAAGGCAGTATGTCGATGTTTTCTCTTCTCACGTCCGCGTGGCTGTATCAGGAGGAGTTTTAACAGAAGAAAGTCCAGGCTCAGGTGTAATGAAGCATTTTAGTGAATTCTATCCTCGAAGACCAGCAGTGATTACTGTGGGGCACAGGTAAACACACCAAACTACAAACTGGGCTGCAGCGTGGTCTTCAACAACGTCAGACCAACGCCAATGTAACACCTTGCTGCGGTCCACCAAGTGCAGCTACAAAACACAACACAAACACGTAGAACGTTCAGAGGGTGTTCATTCATCCAAGATACGGACGGAGCCTAGAACAGAATACAATGTTGAACAGCGTTGAGCCGTCCTGCAGTGTAAAGTGTGTTAGTGTTGTTCAGCATTTGTACATTCTCTTCTACCCAGGAACACGCCTCTCTCGCTCTCTCTCTGTCAGATATCAGAATCATGAATACGAGAGTGAGCATCAGATGCTCTTATCCACAGTGACTTCCATCTCCCAAAGTCAGGGACACATTTGTTCTGCTACTTCACTCTTTCAAGACTCTTTATTTGTTTTACGTACGTATGTATCCTGAATGAGACTGTGCACATCACAAAGTAGAATTTTGATCCTAAAAACATTTATAACTCTAACCCTAAGAATAAAATATACACATAAACATAGAGGAAATCTTATAATAAGGTTAAACTCCAGTCAGTGACGGCACATGAGCGTTGTAGAGCAGTGGAATCACAGGCAACGTTAATGTAGTTTAATGCACATCGTCCAGTGCAGGAGATCCGCAACCTTCACCTGTGTAACGTGGTGTGTTCTTCTCTCTCTCTCCTGTCAGGTGGTGAACCCCATGTTAGATTTCCTCGGTAGCTCAGCTCAGGTGGACTTCCTGCGTCCTGCTGCCCACTCCCCAGCAACCACGTCTGCCCCGAAGCCCCTCTCTGCGGCGGCGGGGCCGGTGGTCTTGCCCTCG
Source organism: Distichodus sexfasciatus (assembly GCA_032718565.1). Lineage (NCBI taxonomy): Eukaryota > Metazoa > Chordata > Actinopteri > Characiformes > Distichodontidae > Distichodus > Distichodus sexfasciatus. Next base: position 110,565 of record JAVGVS010000744.1, read on the forward strand.
TCCTGCTCCGCCACGGACGCCTTCAGCTCGCTCCAGGACCTGGCCATGTTGGACCTGGGGACGTCCAGCAGGTGCTCTACTGCTCTACCCTAGTTCAGAAATCACCTCTATGTTTGTCCATTACTCTGTAGTGCTACACATAACGTAGGGTCATTTAAAAAATGTGATTATTTAACGTGTTGCTAAAATATCCTGTGAGATGACAATTATCACATTTTTCATCACAATAATTTTATATTAATCATGATGGCAACAGTTTGTTGAAATTACTGGTTTCAGATGTACACTATATTGCCAAAAGTATTGGGACACAACTGCCCCACTTCAGACACTTTACAAATGTTGACTTTTGCAGGGTGTTTTAGCGTCACATTTAAGTACAGTATTATATTCACTTTGCCTCAGGTGATTTAACCCTTAGGGTGTTTTCACACTTGGTCCGTTTCAGCCTTTAAAGCGAACTCAGATCGATTAGTCAGCATTTTTACGTATATATGTGAACACGCCAAACGAACTCAGACCCCTCCGAAACGAACCGAACTGAGACCACATCGGAGGGTGCTCTCAGTCCGGTTCGCTTTAAGTCCGCGGCACGGTTCGTTTAATTTGTGCCTTATGAACACAAAGCGCTCCTGGTTCACAGTTTTTGTTTGAAGTGAACACTACCCAGAATGCAAAGCAGTAAAGGTCTGAGAGCTCCATAAGAGTGAAGTTTGAACAGAAAAAGGACTGAGGCTCCATCTGAGCTGAAGTGGAGCAGAAAGACAACCGAGTACCCTTACAAATGAACTCACAGTGTGAACATGAAGAGGTCTGAGTTCCCTTCCTGTTTGGGTTCCTTTAAAGAGGACCATATGTGAAAACACCCCGAGAGCAAACAGTTTTGAAAATCGCTCAACGTTACAGGTGAAGTTACGAGCTCCCTGCGTCTCACTCCCAATGCGCCTGGAAACGTAACGTGTATATGATTTCATAAGCACCATCTGGTACAAGTAGAGCGTGAACTGTGCCGTGCTAAATACTAAATATAAACTGTGGGCCAGATTAAAATCAATGGATTCAGATCTACAGCGATGATAAATGGAGAAGAATGTCACATTAATATTGTGTCCTGGCAGATGCTCACTCTGAGGAACACACTGTACATCGTAGTATTGTGTGTTCAGTGAGCTTAGTGTTAGCTTGTGAATTCTCTCTGGATCTGTGTGTGCAGTGGTCCGGCAGTCCTGTCCAGCGGTGTGGAGAGTCACGCTTCCGCTGCTCCCGCCCCGCCGGACAGCCCCCTGCTGCTGCCCCTCTCGCCCTCCCTAGTGGCCGGGAGCGGAACGGGCCTCACCCTCCAGTCCGAGCTCTCCCTCAACAACGTCTTCGTCCCACTGGACTCCATCACGCCCAGTGAGTCTTACGGCTCTCGGATCTTTGTGCACTTTGTAAAAATGTAACCTAGTGTCTTTTTGTTTTTGTCTGGTCCTCCAATGCAAAGATATTTTAAGGCAACGCAGTGAACCCGAGGTCTCGTTTATAAAACATTAGGTAGGACACACACAAAACCCCAACATTGTTATTATAGGTGCCATGCAACACAAAACCCTTTTTACCCGTCACGTTTGGATTATGATGGGTCTTATGAGTTTGTGTTACATGGTGCATGCAAAATGTACTGCTGCCTCTGCTGTCAGCCAATAAAAGACATAAGCGGATGCTGATGAAGCGCTTTGGGTAAAGGATGCAGCTAGCCAGGTTCTCATTGCTGCTGTGAGCCAATCGGAGCAAAGCTAATTTGCATGTTGAATATTGATGAGAATTGGTGCAAATCGGGTTGTGTCTCCCTGTTGTGGAGATGTGCGTAATAGATTATTAAATGAGTGAGTGTGGGAGCTGGAGAACACGTCCTTCAGCTCCTGTTTTGTGCGTAAGCAACATTTATCATTGAGACACAAAACTACCAGTTAAGACTTGTGTACATCTGTGTCCATTGTTTACATTTTATGACATGTTGTACTTGTGTCGCGTTGTATGTGAGCAGTAAAGCAGCGTGAGTCTAACGATGTGTGAATGTTATTTTCAGGTAGAGAGACTCCCGTAACGGCCTACTACAAGGACGGACTCTGCGTGCTCCTGCACTTTGCCTCTGATTGTCCTGCAGGGCGTCCAGACGTGCTGGTGGTGGTCGTGTCCATGCTGAACACCGCACCGCTGCCCGTCCGAAACCTCACCCTGCAGGCCGCCGTGCCCAAGGTCAGAGGAGAGCAGAAGTGCAGTAGCAAACAAAGCAAAGCGAAGAGGAGGGAAAAGTCAGGGTTCAGAAAGTAAAATTCCTGCCGTGTTTTTCCTCCTCATGCTCACAAGTAATGAATGAAATGTAACGGACTTTAGGGCGAGTGTGGCCTCATCTTAAAATTCACTGTACACGTTTATTCATTATTAGTGATGTTAACACCTCAGTCAGAGTTTTCACCATGTTCCAGTGCCCTTGAGTGTGTTTCCGGGAGAAACCTGGACTTTTCCACCTCTTCCTGTAACAGCTCTGCACTGAGCTCACGTCAGGTGATGATATCGGCTCTTTCTGCGTGATGTTATTAACCTTGTTTCTTCAATGTGTGATTAACAGACGATGAGAGTGAAGCTGCAGCCGCCCTCCAGCACCGAGCTGGCACCCTTCAACCCCATACTGCCCCCGAGTGCCATCACACAGATCATGCTGCTGGCCAACCCACTCAAGGTTGGTACACCCACTCACTGGTATACTTACTAACCTACTTACAACCATCCTTACTTACCTGCATCCTTCCATCCATCTTTACATACTGACATACTCCCGTCCTTACCTACCTGCATCTTCCTTAGTTACTTACATCCATTCATACTTCCTTACTTACCTACTTCCTTCAATCCGTACTTGCTTAACTACTTCTATCCTTACTAATTTACTTGCTTGCTTACTTTTTTCTTTCCTTACTTACTTACTTAAACCCATCCCTATTTAAATCCATACTTACATCCTTACTTAATCTCAAGAGAGACTCAGACATCCAGTAGCTCACACCTGACCTCCATCATTACACATAACACACATGAAGACCAGAGAAACTAAATATATGAATAAACATCTACTGTACACCAGTACACATAGCCATAGCCTCCACCAGAGTAGTTACAGACAACCAACTTAAATATCAGCTAAAAATAAACCTTTTGAGACGTTTTGAGTAATAACTTCCTCATCACAGCAGACTGTGGGGCAAACAGACCCACGTGATGAAACATGATAACACCGCCTGCCCTTACTCTCAGAACGGGGGAGAGTTAATGATTTACCACTGCAAATATGTACATTCCTGATAAACCTCCCTGCTTGAGGTAGTGATGATATGCAGGGATTCTACAGAGGGCTGGCCGATATCGACTCATTAATATCATGATTAACTGAACATTTTATCAGACTTTTAATCTGAGGGTCCAGGGTTCAAGACCCTGATCATATTAACAAAGCCCATCTTTCTTAGCTTTGGGATGGTGGTGGTCTCGTGGTTAGGACACTCGCCTCTGGACCAAGAAGTCATGTGTTCGAATCCTACCTCCAGCACTACCACCACTAGCTGCTGCAGGGAGACTTTCCTTAAATTTAGAACATGGAAGTTGCACTCGATAAGATACTCCACATAAATGATCCACTTGACATAAAGTTTGTGTGGTTTTGTGTTGCGCTGTGTTCAGGAGAAAGTGCGGATGAGGTACAAGCTGTCCTTCATGCTGGGAGATCGCCAGTGTACGGAGACGGGAGAAGTGGATCAGTTTCCGGCTGTGGAGAGATGGGGAAAACTCTAGCTCTCCATCCAACACTCGTCCCTCATCCCTCCATCCGGCAGGGTGCAGACTCCTCCTGATCCAGCTGAACCGGGTCTGTACGCTGTAGAAAGGGGTTTGATCAGTACACTCTGTTAACATGCTTCTTCCATGTACTTAAAGTAATCACTCTTGCAGTGTCAACTCACTTTTAATAAAAAATTACTTCATATTAGCAAAGTTGAAGTGGCAGCTGTCATCACATCTTCATTTCTATGAGCCGAAATGTCAGTTTTAACTCTGAAAAAAAGAAGTGAGTTGAAAGTGCATTAATGATCGTTTTAAGTTGTAAATGGAACACGTATGTTAACATGACTAACTGATCAGATCATTTTTACGGTGTATGTATTACAGTTTTGAGTCTTCTGTTAGAACCAAACACATGATATTTGTGCCAGGTGCAGGACGTTTGAAGGTCCTCGACCAACAACAGCTGTGATATTTTATTAAAATATTTTTGTCTTAATTAAAATCTGAAGTCCTTTACTTCCAAAGTTTAGGGGTTAAATTGGGGGTGTGTCCTTTCAATACCAAATTCCAAAGCTTGTTTCTGATTCATGTGAGTGTGTTACAGGTGAAATTACTGCCTTTTTCCTTTTAATAAACCCTTTTCTACAGAGTGATGATAGTTGTGGGTTAAGGTTTACATATTTATTAAGGAAATGTATTCAGCCATTACAAAAATAAAAGGTTTTATTTTTGAGGTAAAAGTTTAATTTTGTATCTGTTAAGGTATTTCTCTGTTTACTGTTCTTTAGCAGTATGTTTTGTGGAGTTGAGTTGACAAATGTAATTGTATTTAAGTTTCATGATTAAGAGATGCTGCAGGATGCCGTGTGGAAGTGAATTATTTCTTGTTACTTGTGTTTTTCTTTTTGGACGTGTTTCTGTTGTACTTTAGTCCTCAGTGGACTACGTTTTCATCTTGGGTTGAGTCTTTAACAGTATTCATCATAACATGTGAAGGAGTGAGAGTGAAGGAGAGGAATCTTTTTACAACCTCACTCTCCTGCGTCCCTTGACTGCTGTGAGCAGCACTGAGCACTGAGTTAATATTAATAATATATTTTTAACCTTTTAGGCTTTGAAATTGATATTTGATGAGCACTGTACATGGCTTGTGGCGGTTTAGAGGGGAAATAAATGTTATTTGGAATATTTTTGTGGTTTAATTATTGAGTCTGTATTGAAAAGCAATGTGTTCCAACTTATCATGGTGATGTTAAATGTTAAACAGCAATGTGGGGAACATTCACATCTATTAGCTCATGGTTCTGGTCACAGCTGGCGTGTCATCCTGCCAAATGTTTTACAGTCCAATAAAGACAGATCTCGTCAAGTTGTTCCCAGTCAGGAGATGTGGGAAACTCAAGTCTTGACGTAGACATTTAATATTAATAGAATTAAAGTGAATGATTACATGTCAATGTGAACACAGCACACAGTGCACCATAACCAGATGTGAGGTCTACATTTGACCCCTCCATGAAGTGGGCAGCTGACATACAGCACCAGGGGAGAAGTGCTTGGGAATAGGGCTGGGTATCGTTGCTGATTTTCTGAATCGATTCGATTCCGATTCACAAGGTCCATTCTCGATTCGATTTGATATCGATTTATTTAGATTTCTTTGTGTTAATACTAGTTTTGCTTGGTTATAAAATAACTCGTTTTAAAACCCGAAGTGTTGCCAAACATCGGCCTTTAGGCCAGACGGTGATTTGAGCGGAGCAGCTTCAGCCACGGCTCTATTTGGTTTGGGTTTCGCCGGTCTCACGTTTTTAAAGCTCTCCTTGCGCGGTCGTGAGAAGTAGTGCATAGCCGCAGGAAAAGATCGATCCGCCAATTTTTGAATCGATATCGTATTTTTTCGAACGAGAATCGATATTGATCGGTGAATCGATTTTTTGAACCCAGCCCTACTTGGGAATGGTACCCTCACCAGTCTGGGATTTGAACCGACGACCTTCCAGTCACGTGGTGAAGTCCATAACCGTTACACTACCAACTGATGAAACTGGTCACTTATATAAAAATATGAGGCCTGAACTGTTTGGCGTGTAGTTCATGCTCTGTGTGGTTTATTATCGTATCTTTTGTATTGTTTCCTGTATATTTCTGCACTGATCATTGAGGTGTTTATTATATTATTCTGTGCTTCATGTTTGAAAACTATAACCAGTTCTGATTCTTTCCTGATGGCGGCCCAGAGCTGCTGCATGTTAAGGTGCAGGCCGTACAAAATCCCACCACGGGCCGGACTAGTATCTTAAGTATCTAAAAGCAGCAGTACTGAAGGATGCAGGGTCGCCAACTTTTCCAAAAACCTTGGCATGAGATTTTGGGGTGTGTGTGGCCGATGTCGGGAGCGTTGACCTACCACAGAGGAAATGAGAGACAATTACAACACAGAAGAAAGTCAGATTGGGCGTGAGATTTCTTTCTTGAGCGTGAGATTGAGGCTGAATGCTTGGCTGTCATGCCGGATGCGTGAGAGTTGGCAACCCTGAGTATGAAAATATTAAGCTGTTATTAGCAGTGCTGGGAGTAACTTGTTACAAAAGTAACATCATTGCAGTAATGTATGCAACACAGTAATGTAAGGCATTACTAAGAAATATTCACTAATATTATACTCATTACATATTTCAGTAACACGTGTTACAACACACTTTTAACCCGAAATTTAGTGCCGTTTGGTTTTTGAACGTTGTCACAAGAGTAAAATAGTGAGTAAAAGAGTGATTTCCTACAGAGTGTATGTCTACAGTCATGATGCTGCAGCACATCACCCTCCACTGATGTAGAATCACCTGCAGTAAACTACACTTTACCATTTTACTGTGTCCTACTTCCACACTTACTCTGGTGAAAGTAACTCAACAGTAATGCAGGAGTCGAGTAACATCACAATTCAGAGACACTCATACTGCAATGGAATTACTTTGAAATTACACTAGTCATCTATAGTCCAGTACAGTTTGGAAGTCACTTGACCAACGCTGGTTATTAGTAATGGTTAGTCAATTAATAATTTAATTTAAAAATATGATTAATTCTCATATTAAATGTTAAATCTCCGAGAGTGAACCCTGCGCGTCAAGCGGGGACAGGAAGTCAGTGATCCGCGTCCGACGTCACTTCCGGCGGTGTGAGGGAGACGCAGAGACGCGGTCATGGCTGACGAGAAGCCCAAGGTGAGCACATGGAGAATAAAACTCCTCCATCTCTCAACACCTACACCCCGCACCTTCACCACACCACAACCCGGTACACCCGCACCCGCAGCCCCGCTAACACCGCACAAAACCCCGCCGAGACGCCAGCACAGCCCGCTAGCAACGGGCTAACCGAGCCGGGCAGCTAACCAGCTAACTAACAGCTAACGAAGACAGAGAGAGGGATGAAGAGATGGAGAGAGAGAAAAAAACACACACAGAGATGAAGAGCGAGAGAGAGAG